>JAQGAW010001182.1:0-21039 GCA_034698025.1 Phthiracarus crinitus | reverse complement strand
TTTATTCCATTGATTACTAACTTGTAGTGCTTTATAATCCATTTATTAATGTTTACGCCACAGATATTAAGCGTAAAGAGTCGTGTGGTGCGAATTGGGTTGAGAATGGGTGAGTGTTGTCGAGATGTCTCGGTTTGGGTCTATTTGTTTGAGTATAGTCGATAGGTGTAGGATAAACCGAAAAGTGTTGGCTCAACAAATAATTTATTTAAAAAGTTATGTCCATGTTTTGCAAAGAAAAACGAACCGGAATTACTTGAGTATGAGTCCGGGTCTCGTGTTATGAGTTACTGACACAACTCAATATGAATTAATAAAATTTTAAATAAATCGAATTCTCCGGTGTTTTACTTTGTGTTTAATATTAGGAGTAATAAATAGCTTGAAAAGTGTAGGATAATATTTTAGAGTATATAAATAAAAGTTTTTATATAAATGATTCAAATAATGAATTTTTAAATAAATCTATTAATTAATATTAAACATTTTTATTTTCAAAACAATTTACATAAACTTTAATACTATATTTTTGGTGGTTTAATCTTAGTTAAACCTATATTCTCAAATTCGCGATAATTTGGTTATAATTTGATGGACGAAATATTGAAATAGTTGATGAGAAAATATTTTCTGTTATTTAAATCATTTATTTGACAAATTGTTTAACAGATTTACTAAATAAGAAAGTTATTACTATATCGTTTAAGTCAAATAATTTTAACCAAAAAGTTTTAACAAAATATATTTATTATAAGTATTAAACATTTTATTATTTAAAACAATTTACAAAAACTTTAGTATTATATTTTTGGTGGATTAAACTTAGAAAAACATATTTTCTCAAATTCGCGATAATTTGGTGAATATTTGATAGAAGAAATAAGATGTATATTAATATTTGGTTTGATTAATGCGAATTTAATAACCATTTTCAATACTCTTTTTCCAAATTTATGTAACATTATATGATTGACATGAAGACAGTAATCATTAACTTTCAATACTTTCAAATTTGTTAATTTTGCCAAACACTTCATCGATTCTTTATCAACGGTTGCAAAACCAGTCCAATTAATTTCAATAAATTTAATTATAGGTAAATTATGATGAATATCAATGAAGTTTAAAGTATAAAGTTGTATATTTATATGCGTTAAGTGTTGGCAATTCTTTATAGATTTTGTATTGAAATTTATAGTATAGTTATGATCATAAGCAAACTCAATATAATTTAAATTTGAGTAATATTTAAGCAAATCATATAAATCATCACAAAATAAATCATTTTCATTATTTGCTATTAACATAAATGAGACTATTTTCGTACACTTAACACCAATTTGTATTATCGGTTGTGAATTACATCGCAGTGAATGTCGATTTTAAGTGATTATAATTGTGATAACTTTGAAACTCGAGACAAGTATTCATTGCATTCTTCTATTGATAGTCTTATATCCAAAATAACAAACAACTTCTTTAATGAATTCCTATATCTTTCAATAAAAACATCCATTAAATCAAATCTATTGTCTGTAAACCATATCGTAATTTCGCACAGTTTCAGCACTAATACTCGTTCATAATTATCATCGATCAGACAATTCAAATAAATTGGTGGAACAATTGATAAATCAGGACAAAATTGTAGCATTTGTTTGGACCAATTATCGGTATATTGAATGGAATATTTCAAAAATTCATTTACATATTCAATACGCTTTAACTTATTTCCACATTTTTTAATAAATAATTGCCATTCATTTGGTACTGTTATCGGTATACGAATCCATAATCGCAATGATGTCAAGTGTTGACAATTATCAGAGATTATATTCAATAAGCGCTTAATAAATATTTCAGATATAATAAATCCTTTATAAGAGTCTACGTCTGTCATCAGTTAATGATACACTATTAATAAATGCACACTTTTTTGTTATATTTTCAAACCAATCAATAAATCTAATGTCTATTTTTTCATAGAAGTCTTTATTCATTCTTTCATCTTCTTTTGTAAACGTTTTTAATTTTCTATTTTCTGTTGCGATCGTATTCCGCAGTTTTGATAACATTGAACTTTTATTTGATAACATTCTTTGTTCCCAGTTCTCGTAAAGTTTTTAACAATTATCGATATCTAAGTGATAGTGTCTTTTGAATATAGTTCTCATCCATTGTTTTGACACACATTCATACTTTAACTTATTCTCAAATAATAGATAACTTAATATCACTTCGCATAAGTCATCACCAAATCTATCGAACTGTTGTCAATAATAATTTTTAGTTTAACTTTTAAATAGTTTTCTTTCATATCTATTGATCGCTGAACTTTAAATGTTACACATCCGCACAAATTGCCCATAAATTTATTTGAAGATAATTTATTATAATTTGAATCAAAAATTTTGGAGTTTAATTAATGCTGAGATTACATTTAAAGTTTTCTGATATATATTTTATCTGATGATACTAACAATTTAATCCACTTTTAAGCGCGCTATTTTTAAAATTATTTGACAGTTAATTTACTATGAACTATATAACAATGTTTTCAAAATTTTATTTGTAATTATCAGAGACAATACTTTTTCATATTATCCAACATTTTATTTGAGATATTAATTTAGCGGAAATTAACAAATATATTCTTAATATGAAAAAACAAATTAAATTAAATGTTAATCTTAATCCGATAAATCCAACTTTTTGTCATTTACCTATAAATACGACTTCTTAATCGGATCCAAAAGTAACACTAACTCCAGTGCCGTTGAATCAGGTGTTAAAAAGAAAAGCACAAATATTTAGCAAAATATTGTCTATTGGTAAAGGAAGATGGATATCACAAGACCAGAGTTTACTAGTATGTCTGGGAGAAGAGGTTTATCATTGTAATGACTGAAACTATTTTTTCGTTTGATTCTCGAATATAATTGAATAAATTTATGTTTTTATAGACGAGAGTACGAGTGAGACTGAAGACGAAATCGATAGAATTACGGGAAAAATAATTAAAAAGATGAGAGAACCCACTCGTAAGTTACTTAATCAGAATTGAATTATAATTTGATTTATTTATATACCATTAATTTCAAACAAAGCTATGTCACCGACCGATACAATCAAAAAATTAGCGGCAGTTAAACGTAGAGACTCTGTTTCGTCGTCACCTAAAAGGTTATTATTTGTACATAAATTAAATCATTACAGATTTAAAATAACCTCTATTTCTGAATATATATCAACATTACTAGATTTCCATCCGCTTCTCCCACCAGATCTTCTACAAGATCTTCGAGCAGTACTGATGATATGGAGTGTAATAAACAAATATGAATAATATTATCTGTAAAGTAATATTTTTCAACTTTAGTTTCAAATAAACTATAGATATAAGCAGTCAAACAAACAAAAGACTAATTCGGAAAATCAAAGCAGTTGGACAGACATCTCTTATGTTCGCGAACGACAAACGAAATCGTATCGAAGAAGAAGCGACAACCACTCAGACGGAGAGCGAAGGTTTAGTATTATTCGATTAACATTGTTGTGTTCACATTGTTTTATGGAATTTTAAACACTAAAGAGGAAGCGTTACAGAGAGTGAGGGATAAAAGCGCTACCATTAGAAAGATAAGAGATATTGGGGCCACAAAAGCAGCGCTTTCTCCAAAGACTACTCGTAAAACATCGGATAAAAATACTGAAGAATTAATTGAAGCAATTGATGATCAATTAATAAAAGATGACACACAAAAAAGTTAGTATTATAGAAATATGTTTAATGAGAAAATATAATTTAATGAAAAAATTTATTTAAAGCTTTAAAATGTTTTTTAGCTGACATTCTTGTAAAGAAGTCCAGCTTATGGATTTGACCATATCTGTCCGTATGTTTGTCTGTCTTGGTGTCCGCAGTCTATATTTATTAAGGGAATACGCCTGTTCTTTATATTAATTAAGGGATTTGATACCTTGCAAACTATTAACTATAAGACTAACGAAATATAAGTTTAAATTATTCCATTGGAAAATCAGCTCTCTGTGAATGTGTCGTGAATTGTTTTGTTATAACAATGGAAATTAAATTTTTTTATGGAAATGTTAGAATCAATTGGTGACATAAAAGATAAAATCAGAGCAATTGGAGCGATAGAAGCGGCACTTTCGCCACACACTGATAGACGACAAATCGTAGACTATGCTGAATATGGACGGATGACGAAAATGATGAAATGGTTAAAAGTATATATATTTAATGATTAATTTAGCTTTTGTTAAATTTAATTTGTGATAACAATTTTTTAAATAAATTTCTTCTCTAAAATAAGAACAATCATCGCGTGTCACAGCTTTTGTTAGAAAATTGAAATTCATTGGAAGATTTTCATTCATGTCTAAATTAATTTCATTTTTCATTGTTCTTCATAATCTACAAAGTGATGCGAACGTATGAACGATATCGTCGATACACAGCTCACGTAATGTATAAAGAATATTCCAGTATATGAAATATCAACTTTTAGCATCCATTGAAAAGATTAGAGAAGTAAATTATTTAGTAAAATAATTTTAATAAATTAACATAATATTTCAATTATATGTAATAAACAATTTTATTTTGAAAACAATTTACAAAAACTTTAGTATAATATTTTTTGGTGGTTTAATCCTAGTAAAACATATTTTCTCAAATTTGCGATAATTTGGTGATAATTTGAATGAAGAAATCAGATATATATTTATATTTGGTTTGATTAATGCGAATTCAATAACACTTTTCAATTCTCTTTCATTCAAATTAACTGTAAGATAGCCATGAATGCGGTAATCATTAACTTTCAATACTTTCAATTTTGTTAATTTTGCCAAACATTTTATTGATTCTACTTTAATGGTTCCAAAACCACACCAATTAATTTCAATTAACTTAATAAGTGGTAAATTATGATGAATATCAATGAAGTTTATGAAATAATATGGTATTTTTATATGCGTTAATTGTTGGCAATTCTTTATAGATTTCGTATTGAATATTATAGAACTGTAGTCATGAGGATAAGCAAACTCAATATACTTTAAATTTGAGAAATATGTCAACAAATCATATAAGTCATCATCAAATAAATAATTTTCATTATTTGCTATTAACATAAATGAGACTATTTTCGTACATTTAATACCAATTTGTATAATCTGTTGTTTGCAATGAATAACATCACAATAAATGTCGATTTTGAGTGATTCTAATTGTGATAACTTTGAAACTCTAGACAAGTATTCATTGCACTCATTTAGTGATAGACTTTCATCCAAAATAACAAACAACTTCTTTAACGAATTCCTATATCTTTCAATGAAAACATCCATTAAATCAAATCTATTGTCTCTAAAACTTATGGTAACTTCAATTAGTTTCGGCAATAATACAGTTTTCAATTTATCTTCGATTAAATAGTTTATATAAACTGACGGAACAGTTAATAAATTCGGACAAAACTGCAATATATTTTTGTATTTATCGATATATTTTGTTAAATATCTCCAATTGTAAGTTACATATTCAATACGCTTTAACTTATTTCCAAATTTTTCAAGAAATATTTGCCATTCATTTGGTACTATTATTGGTATAGAAAACCATAATCGCAATGATTTTAAGTGTTGGCAATTATCAGCGAATATATTTAACAAACGCTTAATAAATATTTTAGATTTAATAAATCCTATATTAGAGTCAACTAAATCTAATGGACTTCTGTCGTCAGTTAATGATACACTTTTAATAAATGCACACTTTTTTGTTATATTTTCTAACCAATCAATAAATCCAATGCCTATTTTTTCATAGAAATCTAAGCACATTCTTTGATCTTCTTTAGAGAAAGTTTTTAATTTTTGTTTGTCTGTTGAGATAGCTTTCAGCAGATTTGATAACCATCTTTGATTTTGTTGCCATTTCTCATAGAGTTTTAAGCATTTATCGATATCTAAATGGTATTGTCTGTTGTATATAGTTCTCATCCATTGTTTTGATACGCATTCGTATTTTAATTTGTGTTCAAATGTTAGATAACTCAATATCAATTCACACAAATCATCACCAAATCTATCCATAGAATGCTTATAATAATCTTTATTTAATAAATTTTGTGTGAAATCAGTATTATTGATTGATTGATGAACTTCTGATGATATCTCTTTTGCTGTTCCACATCCACATAAATTACCCATAGTTTTGTTATAAGATATTTTATTATTAATTTGAGTCAAATATATTTTGATGTTTGATTAATACTGAAATTACTTTTGAAATTTTCTGATATATTTTATTCGTTGATTATAACAATTAATTAACTGTAGATTTTGACACATAAACATGCGATATTTAAAACATAAAATGAATTATATATTACTATGAATTTTAAATCATTGATTTTAAAATTTTGAGTTATTTTATTGTTGAAAATGTGTAATTATTATTGTTAAAGGTTTAAAAAATAAATGTACATATGATTATAACTCAGGATTTCTCAAAAGTTTAGTGATTCCCCTTAAACTTGAGACAAATTTTTAAAAACTTATTATCCGATTACTTTAAATCGTGATTTATGCTTTCGTCTATAAAAACATCGATAAAAATGTTCGTCAAGTATTAATAGTTTAGCATTATTTGCACTCAAAGTGTTATATAATTCACACGGATATCAAACCAGAGAACATATCACTGAACATCAATGAACTTGAATGAGAATAAAGTGAAACAAATCCATAAACAAGTGATCGAAGGAATCAACTCAAACAAACAATTGCCCATTAATTTCAGATCAAATGTTTCACAAAATGTTCACAAAAAATGTGATAATTATAATCAAATAAAAGGAAGAAAAACTAAAGATATTAAAAGTATTGTGGATTATAATTATGGTTTGAATTCATACTTTAAATAGGATTTTGCTCATAACTTTTAGAAATAATTTTAAGATAAACTTTTAAAATATATTATCTTTCTATAAACAGACTTGAGATTTAGCCCGACTTTCGCGGAAATGATTTTAAATTCAAATAAAATACCAACCCCATCTATTCTAACCCTAAGCAATCACCAAAGCCGACAAAACCAGGACCCCATACCAACCCACCAGGACCCAAACCCCGACCCACACTGACCACATCCCGGTACATATTAATACTGACTCCTACATTACTCATAGAATTTTCTACCTAAACCCCCATAGGAGGTGTACTCCCACCCCATCGGGTGAGCTCTCAAATCTACATAACTTTTTAAGCTGGGTGAAATGGTATAGGTGTTAGCGGTAGAATTTCTAGTTTTTTCCACCTCTACCCCCTAAGGAGGGTCTATCCCCTCCAAACCCCTCCAATGCGATGCCATCTCTTCAAGATAAACATTAAAAAAAATTTGAGACTAATATATTGAGATATATCTGTTTAAATATTTTATTTATGAAATACTTACTATACTTTAAGAATAATTTGAAAATTTTTAATTCATTCAAAAGCTAACATTTTTATCTTTGAATTAATATAGAGCATATATTTCCAGCTAAATATTAGACTTTTAAATTGTTAAAATTTTCAAACCTGGACCCGACAGAAGCTCGACAGTTTGAAAATAGGCCCGGTCCGTGCCCGATTTTTTCAAAAAGACAAAAGCCCGGACCGATCAAATAAAAATTAATAATTAGATATGATATTGTTTTATTAAGGTTAGGATACATTATCATTATAAATTAATCTTAAAAACATTAATTTATACAATGCAATTCGTTTTAGTAGAGTTCTTTTATCGCTTGATGTCAAATTAGTTTAAGTAAAGTTTCGGTCAGAGGAAAAATCTTTGCATCAAAAATAAATTAATAAAACTCAAAGCCCAACTCGCCCCGACTTTTTTGTTTTGAAGTCCGAACCCGGCTCGGCCCACAAGATTTTGTCGGGGGCCCGCAGGTGCCCGACATATCGGGGGCTGCTTAAAAGTCTACTAAGTATCAAAGCATAGAAAATGTTTTGATTCGCAAATATGAATGTAAAAATAGTGATGTAAAAGATTTTGCCGATTTCATGACACCATTTGAAGCAAAACAGAGATCTACTGCTTAAATCAGAGTTTAATTTTAATCAATGTCTTACAAAATTAGTTTAAATTTGAAAAAGTTATTTAAATTTTAATTATTAACATTATCAATATATAAATATTTTTATTAAAAACATGCTCTAATTATAACTATGTTAACGATTAATACCATAGTTATCTTATAGTAAGAGGCTCTAAGGATTCAGACCCAGAAAATCTCAATTTTTGAGGTGAAAATATGAAAACATATTGGACTTAAATGGCAATTTTTGAATTTTCAAAAATTTGGTGGGAATTAACTTTTAAAGCATTATTATGAGGTCAAACCCTATCCCTTTTGGGTAACTATTTTTAACACATAAAAATTTAAGAGTATGAAGAAAATTAATAATAAAAATTAATATATTTTCTACGCTTAATAATATTTATTTAATACAGAAATAATTCATGCCAATTATTTTTATCAAAATATAGACACTAAAATAATTTTATTAATAGCTATGATTGTATGATTGCATGCAAATTCCTTAAATAAATATAACTTACTTTTATTAATTTATTTAAGTTATTAAAAGCAATAAAATAAATGATATTTTTTGTCTGACTTTACGACAGATATATGTATTTGTATTGTACGTCTGTCTGCCTGTCTGTCACACCCTTTATAATTATTAAGGAAAATTTTCTATATATTTATTAATGGATTCAAATAATCTTCTATAATATTAAATATCATTATAAATCTTTAATTAATTATCTTAAGATAATATAATACCGAAATCTAGTGGCATCTACCGCTAATCTCTAAAATTATCAAATATTAACGAAACAGTGTTGCAAATTCCGCTAATGACTAAATCAAATAATTAATAGTGGTATAAGCGACTAAAAACAAGTTAAAAATCAAGTTGTAAAGTCAGATATTATGGCTTTTTCGATCTTGTCAATAAATAATTTTGATTAATAAATTAATATAAATTAATTTTATGCTTAAATATTTAGAGATCTATTTAAATAACCCTTTATTGCCGAATTAAAATCTATCGATTTGGTTAATTTTGCTTTAATAAATAACGCTTTATATTGTTGTGACCCATAGAATAGCTCTGACTCCTATTACTTAAGTTTCTATACCTTATGATTAATACCGTTCACTAATATTATTACTCAAAGCACTTTTGCATATTAATAGTTATTATCATATTTACAATATATTACTGTTTTCACTCAATTATGTATTACATTATGAAGCAATAGCTTCACTCTGTTATTAACTCTCAATTTGTTAACACGCTTTCACTAAAGCGCTTTAATGTATTAAATCTTTGTTAAGTGTTATATGAAAACCGTTGTTAGTTATTAAGTGCAGTGACATTTATTAGCATATCTTAACGTTTACATAAGCGCTTAAGATATTTGGTTTACAGATATCGAAGGAATCGGCGGTACTGTGTCCAGTATCGCAACAAAATCATAAACAAAATCATGTATTATTCATCTATTTTCAGTTAAAGAGAGCATTAATGATTTAATCAATAATTTTTTTTAATAAATACAAGTTTATAACTTGTCATTGATTTGTCCTTTAACTGAAAATTGATCTTAATTTTAATTGCAAAATACGTGAATAATATTTCGTTAAAACTTTATAAGTTTTTGCACATTCATAAGCCAATGAAGCAGCGGATCTCATTAAACAAATTAATATTAAAAGAACAAAAGTAAATAACATAAATGTAAAGAAATCGGATAATTGTTGACATTTTACCAAACAATACGCTATACAATCCTAAGCATACTATGGAGGAGAATGACATGTAAAGAGAAAATGCATATAATGCCCAAAAGTTTGAATTATGATCACTTCCAAACAAAAATCATTTATTGATCGAATCATATGTGGAATTAATAAATTGTGTAAATTTAAAGAACTTTTAGACATAAGGTCATTTATTTTACAATTAATTGCATTTATCTTTATTTTTAAATAATAGCAAATCAAATAAAAGTAAGTGATATGCCATGTAATAATTTGTAGCACATATCCTACACAATAACAGAAGAGCAAAGACCATGGAATTGAATAGAATACTATATGCTTGTAATTTGTAAAATATAATGCCAAAGGAATAAAACTAGTAGTAAAACAAAAAATTGGTAAAATATATTAGGTATTAAATTTAATTATTTTCATTAGACTTCTTGAATGTTTAACAAATTTGAAAATAATCTCTTTGTCAGTAATGCTAATAGATTGTGGTGTTCTAAATCCAGCCATCATTTCAAATATGATGGATAAATATCATGTTTGTAATTATAGTAATGTATTGTTTGACAAATAATTGTGACAAAAAAGAATAAGATTAGCATTAGGTTAATTTGATATCGAATATTTAAAAAATAAGCGAAATCTCCGAGTTTCACAAAAAAATCTTTATTTTCCTCTTTTGTTATAATTGAAATTATTGATCGAAAAAATGGCATTATAAGACTAATTATTCTTATAATTGGATTATAATAGAATGATCTTCTCTTAGCATTTCCAATATTAAATTTCCATAAACCTAATTCATAGAAATGATCGCAAAAGATTTTGATGATCATATAATCGGAAAGGGGTTTATTCATGTCAATAAGTTAACCTAATTTATCCATATTATTTTTACTAATAAATTCTTATATAATTTAATCATTTAGTTTCCAATTTTCCACAAATTTTGTTACGTTTACTAAACTATAATAAAATTGTTATTTTATACGTAACAATATTATTCCTATTTGTTCTAATTATAATTTACATAAACTTTTTATAATTTTGTTCTCTATTTCTATGTGATATTTAAAATTTGAAAACACTGCAAGACAATTGTATTATTTATATTTATTAATAATTGAAGCGTTTTATCGATTTGAGTTTGTTTGTGCGTTTTTCCTTCCCTCTACTCTATATTATTAATGAGATTTTTTTATTTTATTTTAGATTTCTTAATGTTAGGAAAAAACCTGAATTCATGAGACTGTATTTTCGAAACGAAAGAATGTTATTATTCAAAATAAGATTAGTAGCTATACAAATATATATATATTTTTTCTAACATTAAAAGTTTTATAAAATTGTCTTGAAAACAAATACATTTTTCTATAAATAATAATGTTGTTTCTATGCAATTTCACGTGTATATATGCGCATATATATCATTATTTAATATAAATTACTCAATGAAGTATGCTATGTTTAATATTTTTAATTTAAAATTAATTATTAAAATATTATTAGAAAAAATGGGATATGATTAAAAAAATAAGAATAATTTTAAAGGTTCAAGACTTGTGTGCCTCCAAATCTTTGTCAAAAAATATTTTCCCCAAACATTATATTAAAACTACTACAGTTTAATCTTATAATAATAGACTTTAATTGTATATTGATTTAATATAACAAAAAAATGTCAGCTCATATTATTCATGGGAAAATTATTGATAATTAATTATAAATATTTATTTATGTAATATTATATATATTTAAGTAATATATCCATATCTTATTATAAATATTAGATAAGCAGTATAGAACTTTATTAAATTGCTTGAACATAAATAGTTATAAACAAAAACAAGAATGAATATTCATAATCCACTCATTTTTATTTCTATATATATTAAAATATTTATGCTGTTCATATAAAGGTATTTTAATGACACCGTCTACACGTTTTTCATATGTATGGATTTAATTAATTACAAACTATTAATTTAATCATTTGTCTACAAGATATATGAAATATAGACATTGACATGATATAAGTGACCAATAAAAATATATCCAAATAATTTCGATTGTATTGTTTTTCGCAATTATATATTAGAACCCATTTTTATAGATATTTGTATCTTTCTCTTTTATAATTATGAATTACAAATTATAGTTTGTTGTTGTGAGTTTGTAAATATTTAATTAACTTAAATAATCATATAAATATATGACAGTAAGTAAGAAATTTGTTAAAAATGTACTTGATTTTATAGGTGATATTTCATATATTATTAAGGCATTGAAAATCGTTAGAAAAAAGGGTGCAAATCGTTTACTTTTCGTTTACAAAAAAGGCTTAAAATCGTTTGAAAAATTGGTTGAAAAATATTAAATTTATTCACAAAAATATGTTATTGTACACAATATTTTAAGTCTTTACACTAAATAAATTTCTAATATTTTCAAAAAGTGAGTTTTTTTCGTCAAATTTATTTTTTAGCATTAACTGAAACAAAAAAGTAAGGTAAATTTTTCAGTTATTATAAAATTACAAAAAAAGAATTCAAATATAGTAGTTTCTAATTTAAATAAAAAAAATTATAACTACCTTTTTAGTATTATTTTATGAATATTTATGAAAATTGAAAAATCTTTTAAAATTTTTAAAATCGTTAGATATTTTAAAAATCGTTTGATTCGTTTAATTCGTTTACTAAAAATTCACTTATTGGGGACTATAATGACCCCATGTCTTGTTTTTAATTGAAATTATTAAATTTTAATACTTTCGTTAATTAACGATTTTCAATGCCTTATATATTATTAATATAAAACCTTCATTTAAAATTCAGTGTTTATAATTAGATGTGTATTCCTATGACCTTTGTTAACGTTATGATAGTATTTTTACTTTTTATCGTAAGAAGTATAGCTTTAGTGTTTTATGCTGTTGTGTGTCGCAATCTGTGGTATATGCAGACTTAGTAGAAGTAGAGCGGTATGGGAACTCCTATCTTAATATAGGAGTTCTTGTTGCAAAGAGAGAATGGTACCTTAAGAACTACAAGAAAACACCGCAAATCCACGTAATTGAAAATAAGCATAAACATAGGAATCACAAAACCTTAATAAATAGACTGTATTTTTTCATTGTAGAAGGCAATTTTTTAATTTTTTTCACCGCTTTTGTAAATTATAGGAGTCAATTTAAAATCCCTTAATTAATATAAAGAACTGGTAAAATCCCTTAATAACATAAAGAAACTTTTCCTTAATAAATATAAAGACTGCACAGACGGACAATGTCACATCCATATATCTACTTCTGCAAAGTCAGATAAATAAAGAAACACGTGTAATAAGTAAGAACACATCAGTTATTATAACATGAGTAATGGGAAGCTATCGAAGCTTTAGAATAAGTATTAGTAATATTATTACCTGTAGTTCACATACACTACACAATAGAATAGTCATTTTTTGCTTTAATAAACGGATTTTATTTGTTCTTTTAATTTATAATGGGATAGGGAATTAAAAAGTGGTTAATTTTTACAATTTAATAAACCTATAAGAAACTCTCATATGTTTGTAAAATATAAATATTATTAAATTTATTTTAAGTAAAACTTTATCCTTTAATTAAAAGAAACTACTTTTAGAGCTCAAAAAATTTCAGGCTTATCTATATTTTAGTTTACCATAACGTTATTACAAATTGCTGACACGTGAGTTCCATTAAAATGAATAAATTTTTGTTTTTATAAGACCACATTCATATTGATTTATGATATTTATCGTATATCGTTTAAATTTTATGATACCAAATAAAATTTAAAATGCTTTTCTTAATTTTTAAATATCTTGAATATAAAGAAAAAATTGGTAAGACGAAATAATACTTATCGGATAAAAATGTAAAATAGTTTAGTGTTTTAAATGTAAAAATTATTCAAATAAATATCACCAAATAAATTGAATGACTGCTTAATATATTGTTGACAAATTAAATCTAAATTGTTTTAACGAAAGTGTAAATTAATGAGTTCTTACTTAAATTCGGATAATATCAAGTAGTTTTGTAAAAATCGGTTAAAATATGGTAAAATATGGAATATATGTATTATACCATTAATACATGTTTCCAAATAACTTTAGAAAATAAGTTTTTAATTTTTGAAAAAGGGTTTTGAAATTAAGTTCTGTTAATTTTGGGTTTAGTATTCGAATTTGGGTAAAATAATGAAAATTCGGGAATATCAAAATTTTTTCATTCCTGATTAAGAGATAAAAGGAAGAGATAGCTCGCAGTCAGTGGTCATATACCCTATATTATGCGTGAAAAGTGAGTCTTATAATACATTTATCACTAATGCCGCGATAATCGTTAGAAAAAGGGTATAAAATTGTTTAATAATCGTTTGAAAAAAATGATCAAATCGTTAGGAAAATCGTTTTAAAAAAGTTATCTAAAATGTACCATTTACTAAATCTGGTGTAGTGTTTCAATTAAAAAATTTTCATAAATCTGAAAAGTTTTTTTTAATATTCTTATTTATAAATTTTTATAGTAAAAGGTTTTTTATATATTTTTTTCCGAATTAACATTAAAAAACGCCCCCTACAAAAACTCGTCGGATTTAAACGAAAAATTATTTATTTATCAGTAAATGCAGATCACAGATAGCAATGAGACTTGAATAATGAATTACAATATGTCCGTCGAAACTACTGTCTTAATTTGAAACTTATAAACGGATATAAAGTTTACCACTGCCAAAATAATTCTCAAATAAGAATTTTATTAACTTTTATTGAAAAATTATTTGGGTCCTGTTGTAATAAAATCAATATAATTTTTATTACAGAACTTTTATTATTGAATAATTTTGATAATTAAAGATAAATGTTTAATACAATAAAATCAATTATATCGTAGAAATTGGAAAAATGAATTAAATAGGAGTTAATATATATGAGAAATTAATTTAAACTTTAAACTAATGGTTCTCTATTAAGAAGATAAGAAAATCATTGAATTAATCAAAAATTGTTACATTTTATATCCATTAAAATTAAAGAATTTTAGTTATTTGATAAACTTTTACGGTTATAAGCGGATTATTTCGAAGACATATCCATTATTTTTAAGAATAACATGCTTATTAATACAAGAATCTATAAAAATTGAAAAAATCATATGAGTTATACTTAATTTATTAATAAAATCAAAGATATGTAATTAGTTTGCCACATATTTTCAGTTATGGATTGTATTAATGATTCAATTAACGTTTACTATCACAATAATAATGTTTAATATTAAATAAATGATAATATATATAATTATGGAATTTTATAACTAGTTATATGTTTAAGTTAATAACAAATAATACTATGGAAACAAAATAATATTATCTCTGATATAACTTACTTCATAAAAGCGAAAATAATTAATAATAAATAGTTTCCAGCAGTAAAATCCAATTCTTTTCTGGCTCATTCTTTCGATAAATACTGATAACTATTATTATAAAATACTTAAATAAATTTTTAGATTAATTAATAAATGTTACCTTTAATCTTAAAGTTGATCTTATTTTCAAATTATTAATACTTGAATAATATTTTGATAACAATTTAAATGACTTTGCACTTTTATAAGCCAATGAAGCAGAAGATCTCATTAAACAAAGTAATATTGAAATCATAAATATTAAGCCATATATAAAAATTAATCTGCTTAATGTTAATTTTCCAAACAATGCGACATACAATACAAAGCATATAATATTAGTGAATGAAGTGTAGAGCAAAAATGCAAACTTTGCCCAAAAGTTTGAATTATATTCATTGATTTCTAACCAAACTTCGTTTATTGAAAGCATAACATTTCGAATAAATGAATTTTGAAAAACAGGCAAATTTAAAGCTTTTATTAGAATTATTTTTCTATTGATAGTACCGATCTTTAATTTTAAATAATAGCAAATCAAATAAAAATAAATGATATGAAATGCAATAACATCACCAAAAAAGTCTGCTCCATAAGAGTATAGCAAAGACCATGGAAGTGAATATAAAATTAATTGTACGTAACTACAATTAAATGCCAAAGGAATAAAACTAATAGTAAATGTCATAATCGGTATAATATAGTTGGTATTGAAACTTATAAATTTCAATATATTTCTTGAATGTTTGATAAATTTGAAAATAATCTCTTTGTCATTAATGCCAATAGATTGTGGTGAAATAAATCCATCCATCATTTCAAACACTTTCATATAAGATGGATAAATATCATGTTTGTAATTATAGTAATGTATGGTTTGACAGATAATTGTGACAAATTAAAATAAAATTAGAAGTACATTTCCCTGATAGCGAATCTTTAAAAAATATGCAAAATCTCCTATTTTCACAAAAAATTCTTTGTTTTCCTGTTTTGTTATAATTGAAATGATTGATCGTAAACATAGTATTATGACACTAATAATTCTTAGAATTGGATTATAATAGATTGACCTTCTCTTAGCATTTCCAATATTAAATTGCCATAAACCTAATTCATAGAAATGATCGCAACTGTTTTTGATTTTCATATCTTTCTGCAGTGGTATTTTCATATCAAAACTTAAATCCAATTTATCCATTTTATAAATCTTAATATAACCATTATCATAATAATTAATAGATTTGATTCGCTTATATGTAAATAATTAAATTTTAATAATATGTGTTTATTTTACTAATTAAATTTAATGAATTTGATATATAATTATTATAAACAAAACAATTAAAAGATTATTAAATTTTAATAATCATAACTTCTATAAATTTCTAACTTATGTAAAGAACTATTGTTCTAATATTTTTGCTGTTTTGTTATAATATTACATATAGAATGATGAAAATATATTTTTTAAATAAAAATTTTAATTCGTGATTAAATTAAATAATATAAATCGATTTTAACTTATCATTCAATTGAAAAAACATGCAATTTGCTGCAAAATAAATCGATATATTATAAATTATATATACATTACAATAATTTATATTAAAGGTAGAAAATGGGTCTCGTGGGAAGCGTGAAGGAGCGGGATTAAGTGAAATATATGAGGTATAGGAGGGAGTGGGAGAAGCTTAAAAAATCGCGGGATGTACGGGATTCTCGTAATGCCTGTATATTCTCGCAACCAAATAAAAATAGAATTTTTATGCATAAATTCATCGAGAATTCTGCCTCCCAAAAAATTGTTCACAATTTTTAAAGTTTTTAAATATAATATTCACTTAATTTGTTTAGTTTCAAAAGTTAAATCAAACATGCAGTTATTATTTATTTAATTACATATTCTTAAAGTATTTATAAACTTTAATAATGTTTATTTTGTGATTTTAAAGTTTTAATTGACTATTTTCGGGAACTGTGGACGGGCGCGGCGGGAACACTAATTTAACCTCTTCGGGAGCAGACCCGCAGGAATAAAAATAATTTATGCAGAATGGAGTGGGAGCGGAATGGTATGGACTTTTTTTGGCTCTAATATATATTTATAAAATATTTCATATATAATTAATGAGTTTCTTAAATATGTTTTTTAAATTTAAATAAATGTTTATATGTTTACATGTTTACATTCGTTTTCAAATTAACCTTCTCTTTATCAGCACATTGCACGACAAACAGTAATTGTTTTCTTTATTTTTTATCACATTTATTATTTATATATTTATCGATTTTTCAGGGCCAATTGCTTTCATTTAACTATATAATAATTTTAACATTACGATATCATTTAATAATTTTATGTAAATCGGCTTTAAAGACTTCTTAAAATACTAAATAAAATTTAACAAAATAGTCTGCTGTTTAATAAATATTGTTAGTTCACAATTACAATATGGAATACTTTTTGTAAAAATTTTGCTATTAAGATATCGGAAAATTTTGAAAAATTATTTATCTTATAAATTTTATTGCTATATTTTGAAAATAAAATAATTTAATCATTAAAACAATAATAGTAATTTTACATATATGAATATATTTTTCAAACTTTAATTTTTTATCAAAAAATGTTAAAATCAATATTTGGTCCAAACAAAATTTTTTGTTTCTATGCAAATAAAATGTTTTCATTCATTTATCACTTATCACTTTTATGTATAACTAGACTTCATCTAGAGATAATAATTTGAAAATAAAATAAATACACTACGTTTTGTCTACAATAACCGACAACACCTATTCTTACCCAACCGTACAAATATGTCCCCACCTCTTACCTTCCGAACTGACACCCATCTCCCCACCCGACTCGTCCTAAATAAGTTTTGCTTAATCATTGTGTGTTGTTTTGAGTTTGAATTTGTTTAAATTTAAAAACTAAAATATTAATAACAAAACATTAATATATGATATTCAGTAATGATATTTTTTTATCCATTTTGTCGAAATTAAACTTGACTTAAAAAATTTGAAAATATATATTATTCAAAATGAGTTGCACTATTTCTTATTTCTATCTTTATTACTTATTTTCCTGTTAAACTTATTTTCATGGGTTTAATTTATTTATAAAATCTTTCCAAAAATACTCTCAAAACTAAATATTTCACAAGAGAATAGCTAAGATAACATTCAATATGTTTAACGCTTACAAGGTTATATAACTTTAAATGCAATTCATTATACGATTTAAGCGCATGATTTCAGATCAATTAGTATTACATAAGTAAACGCATAAAGTTAAATCATTCAATTAAAGTTATCCGTAAAATACAGTTATTCAATACTAAACACATTCTGTTAGCAATTAAATAAGGTTTTATTTAAGCATTCTTGATTTATTAAATTATTAAGTATATTAACAAAAAAGTTGCTAAAAATGGGTTTGTAAATCACTTTTATTTATAATTTATATTTTAATTAAAAACACTATTACAGCTTTATAAAAGTTTACCGAAACTATATAAAAGAAAAAGGATTATTCTAATTTATATTAGCAAACAATAATATGGCAATTATTAAATGGAACGAAGTGGGAACAGCGCTATCGCTATACACAAAAATGCCAAATGAAAAAACATTGGGCGAATGTGTTCAGGTTTTATTTAATGGAATCAATTTCGCGGCTCCATTTGCCGGTACAGTTGCCAGCTTCGTTAAGCCAATGGTCATTCCTGACCCTATGATGGTAGAACTTAACAAAATAAATGATAAGTTATTAGCCATCGAGAATAAGTTGGATAAAATAGTTGGCGAAATAAAGGAGGAGTTAAAATTAAACGAGTATAACACGTATCTGAACAAATTGTATAATACACAGGGAAGATAGTCTGAGTTTTAAGTTATATTAATGATCAGAATACGAAAACTAGTTATAAATAAAATTTAAAAATAAAATTGAATATTTATAAGGAAATAATATTATTCTTACCGTATTTTAGAGACTATTGCCAGCGGGCTAATCAATAAAAAAAATCAATTTCTTTGAAAAAGTTACAGTGCGGGCTAAACATGAGGATAGGGCTATACATGGGCATCAAATTTGTTATAAAAACTTTATATCTGTTAAAATAAAAACTCGCAGAAAGTTAATTTATTTCAACAATTTATGTTGATTTGAGGTTTGAATATGGGGATGCGGGCTATACATGGAATATTTTGCTTTTCATCTTAATTATCATATGCGGACTATACATGGGGTGCGGGCAATAGTCGCTAAAATACGGTAATAATAAAGATGAACATATTATCAGGCGCTTTATACTCGATTTATTCAAACGCCGAACAAAGTAACATTAGACGCTCTTATTGAGCAAAACAACAAAAATGAAATGTTTGAATTCGTTACATGGCTTTATCGTGAAGTGATGGGCCAGAGCCTGAACCCGATTATAGGCTTTATGAAGGCTGATGATGATTACCCTAAGTTTATTAAATGGACGCAATTGATTTTAGCGCATTACGCACTGGCTATGCTATTACACGGCATTAGTGTTCAATTACGACCTAATATTAGTAAAATACATTTGGGAAAAACCCTGGAAAATGATGCAATACTATTTGAAAAGTAATATTAATTATATTTGAAATTTCAAAAATATTTACATTATTTGTTGTGTATAGAAATTTAAGTGAAATGGCAATTGTATTTACAAGTTTTATTGCGTTTATTAAACAAAGTTATTTCAGCAAACTTGAAGAGAAGTTGATTAGAAAAGTGAGAACATTATCAAACTTAGACTATAAAGGAATGGCTAATGTAATATTCAATTACTTGACCAATCAATACCCATTCCGTGAGTGGTTTGTTTCTGTGACCTATGCTTCGATGAATATTGTAAATTTCATGCCTGGACAGTTTTATTATTATGATGTTGATAAAAATCAATCGATTTATATATACGATTGTGAAATAGAAGGCAGTCGACTGATTATGAACGATGAAGATATTCGAAACATAAACTTGTCTTTGTGTAAGATATTATTTTTATATAATTTTTAAATTTTTTACATTTCAAGGGATTTTGTTTTTTGGAGGTTAATCTCGATCTTAAAATAAGTTCTGGTAAAAATAAATAAGATAATTTAAGCGCATTAAGCACAGGCATTAGTGTACAATTGCGACCTAATATTAGCAAAAAAAATTTTGGATCAAACCCTTGAAAACGATACAATATTATTTGAAAAGTTATTTTAATTATATTTACATTAGAGTAATAAAAGGGGTACCCTAAATATTAGGTTTTGGTTCAAAACTGTTCAGAACTTGTAGGGTTTTGGAAAATTTAGAAGAGAACACGACAAACCAATAAAATATCGATTTATACCATAATCTTAATATATAAGTCTCAAAGTTTGTCTGTCTGCCTCTCTGTGAAGTCTTTATAGGCTCCTCCCCTGGGGGCCCCACCCGCTCGACACCTATATCACTGGATCCAGCTCAATGAGTAGGCGTCAAATGGAGGGGTATAGAGAAGGTGGGCCCCCTTAGGGGGGTAGAGGTGGGAAAACATTTTAAATTGTGGTAAGAGTAGGGTCATATTGGGTCGTGCTAGCGTCAGGGTTGGTCGCATTGGTCGGGTCGCGTGGTATGTCGGGTGATGGGTCGGGTCGGGTGGTGGGTCAGGTCGGGTGGTGGGTTGGGTCGGGTGGTGGGTTGGGTCGGGT
>JAQGAW010001181.1:0-21041 GCA_034698025.1 Phthiracarus crinitus | reverse complement strand
ATTTGGTAAAATTCGGTAAATTTGGTAAATTAAAAATGTTACTATAATATTTGTTTTATGTTGTAATACTATAATAACAAGTATAAAAGCGTTCGGAGTAAGAGAAAAAATTCGGTATTTACCGAATTATCCTATCCCTAGCTATAAGTGTGAGTTAACATACAAATCGGTTAATCATGATTTTATAAAATAAACAAGTTTCAAATTTTTTTTTGGAAAAAAATAAAAATTTTTAAAAATAAATTTTTAAACCGTTAATGTTTAAAATGAATTACTTCGTAACTAAATAGAGGCCAATCCGTGTTTACGAACACTGGAAGTGTTGCAATGTTCGCGTCCCGGAAGCAAAAATTTATTTGTTGAGATAGACTGACAATTTGTTGTGTAAATAACAAACGCTCGTAATTTAAGAAGTGACGCGATAACTCTTATCGTAACTCATAAGCAAATAGAAATTTTTTGAAACGAAATATTACGACTTTAAGCATTGTTTCGCGAATCGTCTGTCATATACAGTAACAGTTAACCCAATAGATATAATAAACTTGACTCCTATTAACGAATAAGTTATGAAAAGATAGTCAAATTTAATTCTATATTGCTTTAGATATTTGATATAATGTTTGAAATTGAAACTTTAGATACTTTTAATTGAGTAATTCTGTTAAGAATATTCTATTGTAAATATAAAAAGACGTTGAAAATTGAGTTCCATAAAAACAATTTTGTAATAAATTCTATTAAAAAGTTGATAAAACATTGTGAATGCGATTATTATATGAAACAATTATAGAAAAAAATTTGAATAAAAAATGTTATTAATTTTTAAATGTTTTTTTGCTTTCTATAATTAATAAATTTTAAATAAATGAAATTATTGCAGAATATAAACGCGAAATATTAATCTTAACCTAAAAATTATTGCGTAAAACAATACAATTTTTTATATTTGGCATTTCATTAACGAATTTTACCATTAATATTAAAAATTTTTAATAACATAATAATGATGATAATAATAATAATTTCTATTCTCTATATAGCCATTATTACACTGTATTTATAATACTGTATGCTTTCTAACGCACACTAAATAAGATAACATATCTCAGATATGATTTATGAATACATAATTCACGTATATGTAAATTCACATGTTTAGTGTTTTTTGAGTATTATAGATAATATAAACAGAAAATAACGAACAAACCATAATTTATTTTAAATTTATAACAATAGGTTTATCATTATTATTCAGAATTTATTCTAAAAAACTAAATCATATGCATTAAAATTAAAGTAGTCTGGGATACTAATAACTCTCGTTCGAGTCTCGAATTTTGATTTGAGGTTGCAATTTGAAGAAACCACGGAATAAGTAAAAAACCATAATAATATTAATATCAAAATATTTTAGTACGAGTTCTGTAAGAATATAACGTATAATAATAACTTAAATTTAAAGAAAGAGTACTCCGAGACTGTACTCCAAAATATTTATGATTTTTTATTGATAATATGATTATTTATTATAATTTAAATTGATTTTTGGATATTTAGAGAACAACTCAAAAATTCTTTATAGAATATTTAAAATAACTATTTGAATTGTTTGATTATAATTTTAGTATCTAATATTTCAATAGACATTAGTTGCCTATTCAATGCTAAATATTGAAAGTCAAAATTATTTTTTATGATAATATAGGATTATTTAGCATTTTTAGCAACAAAAATCTAAAAAGGCCATCAAAATAATAAGGCTAGTTATATGACTGGATAAATGTTTATTTAGCCTCTTTTACGTTTACATGATTGATATCTTGTAAATATTACTTGTAAATAGTTTTTTTTAATTAACTTGCATTTTATTACGTTAATGCATAATTTATTGATTATTAGTAATAAACTGAGGGATAAAATCTATGGATCGAAATAATTTAAGCGGAAATATAACTTATATATCACACACATATTTCAAACTCTCATACCATATATAGTTTATGATCCGTGAAATGGGAATCGAATCAGATTATCATAATATAGACATTCTTTTATTATTCTTGTTTACGAGTTTCGTTCCTTTCATATATAATAATTTATTCATCAAATCTATGAACCGAATCTAAGTATGAACTAATTCTGGGTTCTGAAGGAAGCAATGCTATACGCAATCAAAATTACATATAAATTAGTCATATTTGAGATTTTCAATTAACATAATACTAATTTAAGTTAACATCGAATAAGTGTTTTCATATAAAAGCAAAGCTAATAGCGATTTGATTGAAATACAAGCTTTTGGTTAATTAAATTAACATTAAAATAATATGCTTTAAATAATGATTAAATGTTAATATAAAACATATTATTTCGGCTTATATTGTAACTTACAGTATTAATATCTTAAATGAACACTACAATACAGATGTCATAATCTTAATTTCATCTGTACTTCAAATGGAACTAAACTCAAAATAATTTTAATACTTTTGGTGAAGAGGTATAAAATACAAAAAATGTTAGTGTATGGATATATAGATACTATTTCCATACATTATTGTTTCGTTTCCTGAAATGGTAATGTTGTTATTTGAAGTGTCATTCATTGTCACGATCAATATTTGTCAATAAAAATTTGAATAATTGTTTATATAATGATATTTGATAACTAGATTTTATATATAACGCTTCCTGGCTTTTAATGTCTAATAATATATCCAATGCTTTCAGTTTTATGATCGATTTGAAATCCACCAAATTATGTACACGTATATGTATAACTTAGTTATCAAATAACATTAAATCAAAATTCTTATTCAAATTATATGAAGTATTCATTGATTTTTCTTCATATTCATTGGAGGATTGTTTAATGTATCATGTTTTCAAATAACAATATTTTTATTTGCAAAACTTTATCTGGTTTTCAAAAGTTATTTAATTAAATTAATTAGGCTTTATTTCTAATTATTTCACGGAAAGTAAACGTTTTAAAATACTAAAATATTATATTGACGTGAATCTATTTAATTTACCGTAATATTTTTAATTATTTTACATACGGTATATGCATAATGTTATACTATAATATGTAAACTTATGCAATTATATTTTTAAATTTAAAATACTTAGAGAATATAAAAGAATTTTTTGATATTTTTTTGGAATTTTTAAAAAGGTTTTGTGAGAATAATTAGAGATGTTTTTGAGAATACATATACGCATATTTTGAAAATTTTAAAAAATCCAGACTTAAGAGTTCTTGACTATAAACTGTAAGCAAACTTAGTAGAAATATAGTGAAATATCTGTGCAGTGACGAATTATTAAACAACTTATTATTGTCTAAGATCACAATTTTTGTAGAATTGTTCCACAGTGTGTCAATTTACTGCCCTAACTGTCGACTTAGGATACTTTTCAGGATAATTTTTCAAAATTTTAAATCAACTCGTTTACAGACTGACGATTTTCTCTAAGCTCCAATTTTAAGCTTAAATTGCAATTTTGATTCTATTCTTTCTAATCAATTATGCTGATTATTGTTGTGATGCAATAATTAGCCTAAATTCTGCATACTTAACGCAGTGATAATTATAGTTAATTTCGAATACAGAGCTAATGTTGAAAATTACTTTCAAAAGTTCAAAAATCGATAGTATTCTGCTAACCATTGTTAAGACAAACTTAAACGAACGCATTATAGCTTTCGTCTAATCATTATTGACGGACATAATAATAAATTTTTTAATATCAAAATTAAATGCTATGGTAACATGAAATTAATATTTTGTTGGAATAAAAAAGGAATTAATTCAGTTGTGTAAATGTAATAAAGTGATATTTAGGTTAAAACTGATGCTTTAACATAAACTGATGTCTGAGTTAGTGTTAGGAACTGAAGCGTGAGCTACTCTTAATCTGTTACGCTTCTTGGATTTCTCACTTAAACCTTAAACAATAATTGCATCACACACTACACACTACACTTAAAGCGACGGATCACGCAAAATGACAGCCAGATATTGTAGATAGAGATTGCTGCTCATATTACTTTGCATTAAAATCAAAATCATGGAGAGATAGTGTAAACTGTAACCACTTATTCAGTCGACGATTTTTCTATAACTAAAATTAATGGTTTATGAATTTTTTTATGGGAAAATATTTTTTTATATTCCAAGCACTTTATTTTATAGTGTTTTCTTCCGACCAATTTTGGAAGTTTCTCGATATATTGATTCTTTATTGCTTAAAATGGGCACAAAACCGTTTCGATTTAATTGATCATTTTCTCTATAATAGCCCACGCATTTCACAATCGACAGTTCAAACTAACTATTAAAACTGTAGTCATTTCTTTTTTGAATTATTTTTAGCCTATTTTAGATTTTTGTCTTTTTTTTATAAAAAAAATCTATACTATCAAAACAATTTTATATAATAAAACTGCTTACACTTGATTTGAATAAATTGGATACTTAGCGTCGTTAATCAAAATGACTTATTACTTATGAGATTTGAATGCGCGATAAAATTATTCAAAATATATGCGTTGATATCTGATACGATTCATTATATATGTTAACAGTTGAATCAGTATTCACATTCACAGTTAGCTGTTAATTTAAATTATTCGTAATTTATTCATTTATCTTCTTTTATGTGATACAAATTAACATTAGATACAAATTACTGGCTAAATATTTTTCTTAATCCTACAGAACTGAAGTCTTTGAGCGAGAAAATGAGTAGTAAGCAACACATAGATCAAAGAATGAACTATTTTACGCTTCTTAAGCGTTAAGCCTAGAAGATATTTATATTAATAAGTACTGTTGTATAATACTGTGGAGTATATCTCAAAATAGCATTTGATGTTCCAAAGCTGTTGTTCAGTTTGGGAAAGTTTTTAGTGATTTAAAAGTAAAGAAGAGAAACTTAAAACACACTCTCTCTTTAAGAGACATAATGTCTACTTTTTTTAGTGTTAACATGTTATTTACAAACAAAGTAAAAAAATATAGAGAAAAAAGTTTCACACTTAAGACGCTTTTCGCAGTAAAGTATGTAAAGTATAATTTATAGTATAAATATATTTGCATTACATGTACAGTATTTTTCGGATAAAAAAGTAAAGTAGTTATATATAAACGGAGTAAAAAAGCGTTCAAAATATGCTATTTTTCGATCATAAAATCATAATAACCATGACATGGCTTAAAAACATAAAAAATGATTAATAATTGTTTTTAAAGATAATTTGATTCGGATGTGGATAACGGTTCGTGTTTGTATTTTAACTCTCCGTTAGTGAAATCGGACACAACGCTTCCGTTGCCATTTAAGATCCATTTAGTTGATAGCAAACCATGCATACCAACAGGTCCTCGAGCGTGTATTCTGCCTGTACTTATGCCGACCTCAGCTCCTAATGAGCATTAAAAGTTAAGTTTGTAATGGAATGATTAATGAGTGGTAATGGTAATGGTAATGATGGTAATTACCCAAACCAAATCTGTAGCCATCAGAGAATCTAGTGCTACAGTTGTGAAACACGCACGCACTGTCCACTCTTTTCTCAAATATTTTACTTGTTTCAACTGTTTAAACAGAATTATAAATATAAACTAGACATTAATATAGACCAACTCGTATGTTATGCTATATGGCTATGAATAAGGGAAAGATAAAACAAACCATCTTCGGTTACTATGACATCAGTATGACCGCTCCCATAAGTATTAATGTGGTCGATTGCATCGTAAACATCATCGACAACCTTTCAAACGCATAAGCATAAGGGTTAAGACAATACTGGCGCATAAAACTAAAATGAAGCGATACCTCGATAGTGCACGCTAATGATCCGTATTCAATCCTAAGTGAATTAGCCTGTGGAGGACCGAATGTGAGCAGTTTCGATAGACGTGGTCCTGCATATATCATCACATTCTCTTCTTTTAGTTTGTTACATATTTTCACAAACATTTCCGTGTCTATAATGGATCGATGAAGTAAAAGCGTTTCCATCGCATTACAAGCGGACGGATAATCACATTTCGAGTCTCGCACTGTTCATATTTAAATCAATTAAATAAAATGGTTTTGTGCTTAATTGGTTGAAATAGGATACTAACCAATTTTGACGGCTTTATCGATATCAGACTCGACGTCAACGTAGACATGGCAAATACCTTCACTGTGGCCTAAAACCGGTATCGATTTACTTTGCTGTTGTATAGAGCGAACCAAATCATTGGAGCCTCTCGGTATGACGAGATCAATAAAGTTATCGAGTTGCAGCAATTCACTTACGTCTTCACGATTGCTTACCTAAACCAATACAATATACGGAATACTTTTCAAGAATTGAGTGCGAAGTGTACATACAAGTCCGATCGCGTTCTCAGCTCCGGAGTAATGTGATAATGCCTCTCGTATGATGTCGTACAGATAATTATTAGTATGAGTCGCTTCCTTACCGCCTTTAGCGAGTAATCCATTTGCAGTGGCGATAGAAAGCGCTGCCACTTGAGGCAAACAATCCGGACGTGATTCGAAAATCACTAATAGCACACCCAATGGTACGGTTATCTGTCTCAGTTCCAATCCATCCGCAATTAATGTGTGTCGCAAACATTGCCCTAAAATATTGTGCGATTGCGACGCTATTTGAACCAAACCACTCGATAAACTATTCAATTTCTCGTCTGTCATAATCAGTCGCGACAATAATGGTTTTGCCAAACCTAATTAAAAACGTGTTCTCATATCATTTTGATCGATACCATTCAATTACATGAAAAACTATATTCATTACGATTATAGCTAATTATTACCATTAGCTTCAGCGGCGCTAACGTCACGTCTATTCTCGACGAGAATTTGCTCTTTTTTGCTCTGCAATAGATGTGCGATTCTAAGTATTATATCAGACCTTTGTTCGGGAGTAAGCGATTCGAGTTTATGACTTCCTTTACGAGCTGTAAAGCATTAACAATAATACAATAACTTTTTAAGTTAATTTAATCGCATCAAAATGCTATGGATTAGAAAAAAGCAATCTCTTTTAATAAAGTTTTTCGATCACTGGAGAGCATAAAAAAATACCGCATAAAAGCAAAAAATATATAAAAATAAAATAAAAGCAAATAAAAAATATTGAACACATATAAATTAATTAAAAATAAAAGATAAGCTAATTTATTCAGTACTCGTTCCACAGTATTAATCAAAATGTCATCCAGTATTTTCAGTATTTTTTGTTGCATATTTAATTTGAAATTACGAAATTAGATACGAAATAGGAAAATCAGATTAAACATTAAATTAGCATATGATGAGAACAATTATGCGTTAAATATAATAAAATTAGCAAAATCTGTCAATCAATTTCTCATTTTGAGAAAATTAATATTCATATTTATTAAAAAGTGAAAACTATATGCTTAAATAAATAACTAATAATATGGTAAAATTATGGTAATGAGCACTAATTCGATATAAATTTTCCAAATTTAGGTTTATTTTTAAAATTTCATAGGATGTCCAATAGCCATATGTAGGGATTCAATTTTTCGGGAATATCCCGAAACTATATATTAATGCAATCTTCGGAGAAGTAAATGTTATAAGAAAAAATACAATAAAAAGATCATTTCTATATAGTTTTTATTGTCACGATTTTCCCGAATTTTACTGAATAATTAAAATTCTCTCGATTTTTGTAGTTTTGCCAGTTTTTCTTGAATAAAAATGTAAAAATTTTCAATAAATTTTCAATGAATTTTATAAAAATATTATTTAAGCCAAATAGTCTAATTCTGAAAATTAATAATTTAGAAATACACAACTAATTAAATGTTAAAATTTATACTGTATAGGATCAACAACACTAAATTTAACATTTATTATATTATTTTTTAACAAAAAATATTTCCCGAATTTTCAATTTTTATACCCGAATTCAATAGTATTTTAGCTCCCGAATCCCGCCAAATTTTGATGGTTTTAATTCCTTAAAAATTGAATCGCTAGCCATATGCCTTGTACAGTACAGAACTATATGCATACTGTAATAGAGATTACGGTAACTCATAGAATTTTTGCGTAATTTGTACCACTATTGTAGCTTTAATACAACTTTAGAATTAAATGACATGTAATCTTATTAAAGCTTTAATTTCATTCATACAGAACGCTCAAAACGAAACCTTAAATTTAAAAATAATTTTTCCTTAATTTAACAACTTTTGTTCTGAAAAATAAGATTTTAAACTAAAATTTGAAAAAATCTCTTATTTAGAATTTTTAACATAATTTCTATCAAATAACATATAATAGGTTATATTATATCATTAAATAATATTAAACCATGTATGCATGTATATACGGCTTTGAAATAATTATAGAATTTATAAAAAAGTAAGGAATCCTAAAATAAAAGCAACCAAAAAAATTTATTGACGCAAATATTTTATCATAAGTATATACAGTGAACATTTTTGAATAAATTAAACATGATATCTTCGTACCAGCAAAACAAGCAAAAAATTAATTTTATAATGTCATGGGTAAAACGTATTATTTTATTTTGAGTCATTAAACTAATGAAAAAACATGATCCATCTTAATTTACATCCAAATATGCATAAAATTGCATTTTTAATACAAACATTATCTTAATTAATAAGTTATAATTTGAATTCCGCACTAAAATTCGCTCACAAGAATTGTCGAGAGCGTATAAATGCAAGGAAAAACTTCCAAAAAGTTATGTCAGGCATTAAAAGGTTAGAGAGTAACGTTAAATATAGGATAATCAGTAATTAATGTTTCAGTGCGTAATTACGATAGAAATTAATAAGTGCGACAATAATCTTTAAATTTGCGTTTTCCAATAATTTTCTAAAAATATTAATTAACAATAAGCCTTTTTTAATTTCGAATTCGTTACAATTTTGACAATCATTATCTTTAGTAATTTTTACTAAAACAGTTCTATTTTAATGTCGCATTAATAGATTATCAAAATTTATAAGTTCACTAAACTATTCATTAAAATAGCTTTCATTATAACAATTAATGCTAAAAAAACAAATTTTCTGGCGTTTCTTCTTCTCTAAGGAATCGAAACGTTGACAGGCAGTCAAATAAGACTAAAATTAATCTAAAATATTGTCATAAACATACTGGCATTATTGTTAATTCAAAAGAAAACACAGTGATCTAAACGCTTAATCATTTTTGTCAGTTATGAAAAATAAAATAATACAGATTCACGTATACACAGTTGCGAAATATTATTTTTGCAGCACTTCTGCATACAAATTAAAGCAATTTACTATATCTTTGACTTCTATAGCCTGCAGTTAAATTAAATATCAAAAGTTGAATTTTGAACACAGTATACGCTTATTGTCAGTTTATATTTAAAGCATGCACTTATAGTAAACTTTTAAATTAGAATAACATTTGTAGGAAAACAATAAATTTAAATGTGACGAACGTTTTCGATCCAATATAGAGGATTATATTGTCGGAAATGTTTTAAATCTAATTATAGATTGGAGTTAAGTTATAAATTAAATAAAACGATGAATTCTTTGTATCAGTTTTTGTTGTGACTCAATAAATTAGGTTATATTTTAGTCTTAATTGTGATAATATTTTATATGTTTTAATCACATCTTTATGGGTTTGAGAATTTTGAACACAATATAAAAAACGCATTTTGAGCGAAAATAATTATATGAATAAATTTGAAACAAGAAAAAATATTCATATAGAGCTCATATTTTCTATGAGAATTTTAAATAAATTCTTATTCAATACAGAAATGAATTGTAATTTAAATGATATAAAATACGTGCTAACTCTAATGGAAGAGATATTATAGTGCACGTAAAGACTAACAAACCCTGACTATTGGACGGAAATTGTCGAAAGCAAACTAGAGTTTTAGTCAACCAGTAGTTTCTTGTATTAAAAATTTTGTATTACGTTAAATCTTATGCCGAATAAATAAATCCATGTCGCTTTGTAGTAAAGTGGGAAAAAAGTTTTCAAAAGTCTAGCTTTAAAAATTAAGAACACAGACGTTTGACGTCAATCAAATTATTGTATAATCGATGGTACATTTCAAGATAGCCTTATAACACACTTATTCGGTTTAAGGATTTTAAGATAAATACAACTTTCTTAAACAATATTCATAAGAATATAGAAATAATTTCAACTTGAAATTAATCTAATTTCTAAGAGATAACTGCGATAACCCTTAAAACCTAAATATTTTTGCTAAAAATTAGATGGTTTCGAGTTTCGAAATAACAGTTCACTAAATCTTAGGAGAACTGAATGTACTGATGGTTATGCATACAAGTTAAGCACAACAATAAATAAGTAGGAGTGCGATAACCTTTATTGCGGAAAAGTGTCATTTAAGCTGCTGTTACATGACATACCATTTGCTGCCAGTGATTCAACTAAAACGGTATTGTGTTTTGCTTGCGTAAAAAAAGTTCCAATTCGTTTTCCGGACATAATTCTGGTAATTGCCTGATCTTCCATACCATTGCATATAATCACCGAAACGCCACGATCGAGAGCCCATGCAGCGGATGCCACTTTAGATTCCATACCTCCGAGACCGACCCGAGACTTGCTTCCAAATGTGATGTGACCATTATTTGATGGCGAATAAGTATGCAATAGACGCGCTCCTTCTTGACTGGGAGGCAACGTATAAATTCCATTCACATCAGACATTAATATTAATACATCAGCGCCTGCTTCTACAGCCAAATGCGCCGCTAAACTATCGTTGTCTTGAATACTTATTATCTTCAATAACCATAATAAAAAAAGAAATAAACTGTAAGCTCACCAATAAAAATAATAAATTAAATGAAGTCTAAAAATAAGTCACAGTTGAAAGAGGAAAAGGATTTGCACCCAAACGAAACCCAAACCATCAGATGGTGGTAAGGCGTTATAGTTTGAGGCATATCAATACCCCTTTGTGTGGATTATCTTCAAAAGTAATGCCACCCACCCCTGTAAGATCCAGATCATGCAAAGCTGGTGCCACCACAGCGTCGTTAGTGTTCACAATTGGAACTATATTTAAATTTAAAAGCTCGAGCACAGTTGACCTTAGATTGTAACGACTGGAAGGATTGTAAAAATCTGGTTTAGTCACCAAAACCTATATTTAGATTACGAAACAAGTAAAGAAGTAATAGTAATGTATTAAATTAATGAGCTTAACGATTGGTAATAATATCACTATTAAATACCTGAGCTATATTAACACCATATTGTGAAAACATAGCGTCATACAATGCCATTAATCCACTTTGTCCGACAGCTGCTGCTGCTCGTGGCTCAGGATTACTGATTTCTTCGCTATTTTTTCGTTTCATTTCTCGAGGCGATAGCGTTTCGCGCATTGACATTGACATTCGGATCTCTGCGCCTAACTTTTGCTTACCGAAAGCCACAGCACCACTGGTAACCATTAACACATCCTTACCTTCATTGTGTAACTGCGATACCTGTTCAACAATCGACGCTAACCTTCCCAACGCTAATCCACATTCATCTTCTCTGGTAATCACTGCTGACCCCAACTTTACAACGATTCGCTGCGCGTTTTTTAATTCTTGTCGCGTTTGAAATGCCCTATTAATTACCAATTGATTAATGTTAGAGTCCGTTGTACTCTTAATGCCACTTTCGATCTCTTTGTGCAGATGGTCTTGAAGTGCTCTTAAGCCTACTTTTCTGCCGTTATAAACATTACGTATATTCGACCATTGATTTCCAATCAGAGGATATAATATTACATTTGCATGCGATTTATTAAGTTTAATCGTTCGCATTCGACCACTAATACTGTTATTCCAAACGGAGGATAATCTCGTTATACTTGTCATTTTTAACTGTTAATATACTTAATTTGATTTTTATGCAAATAAATATAATATATATATTTCTGATTTTTATTTCTTCAACAGAAACTTTGAATGGGAATACAGTTAAGTAAATATCAAATCGTTAATACTTTAGCACTTATTGATCTCAACATTAACATTACATTCACTAATCGTATTTCACACATTTTATGACAGATAAAAGTCGTTTAATACACTCGTAATTACACTCTTCTTCTTTTATATTTATATGCAACGCAATTATTATTATCACAACACTTATTAAAACGAAGAGAATAAAAGACTATAAAAGCAGTAAATTTCGGGTATGTATGTGTGGTGTGATATTTTTCGTATCATTCACTGATATTATGGGTGAAAATATTTCGATGAACGCAAAAATATATAATTTCTTAATATTTACTTATACTTCTGATCGTTAACTTGATTTTGAGGAAATTTCACGGTTCAAAGTGCTTACAATAGCTATTAAGTGGATTTTTATCGTTATCCACTAATAATTGAACTATAATTTATTAAAGTTTATTCAAAAACACTTTTCAAATACAATCGACGATTATTTATCAATAGTTAACTACGCTTACGGTTTGTTTTTTAATTCATAAATCGTTTCACGATAGCAAATGTTTTATTCATTGACGTAAATTTAAAATATATATACAAGTTTAGGAAATCTATGACGCAATGCAAGTTAGTATTGATTCATAAAGCAATGCACTGTACTCTCTCTAAGAGGACAGTGAGTTGAGTTGATTACTCTTTTACGCAATATCCAAATATCCAAATGCCAATCTAACTGTCATGCATGACCGCATTATTAACTGTGTTTTATTCCCAATATATACAATCAGCTTGTTTTCGTATTATCACGCAGTGTGTGCTAACAACTCAATATTAAATTGTCTTAAGGTATTGTTTCATAATATGATTAAGCGATTGATGAGTAAACCTGAGTAAACTGGCATAAACTCCTATTCCATATTAGTGTACATTACAATAAAAAACGGATATAACACTCAATATGATGATATTTTAATTAACAACATTTTAAAGTTTTATCAAAATCAACCGAAAATAGCTATTATCGAGACTGAAGTATTGTATTGACGAGTAAAAAGAAAAATATTTACTAATATTTACTCGCAAAGGTTACGTTAGGATTCGTATAGTATTAAAGTAAATTTTAATAATTATATGCGATAGCATACGGTAGAAACTTTATACTCATTTGTGATAACGAAAACTTTACCAAAATTGAGGAAATATTTATGAGTTACTCTTTGGACATTTGATCAAAGGAAACAAATTTCGTTGAGATGACTAAGTTTTGATAACCTTAAATCAATTAGAATACTAGAATAAGAGCTTATAGTTATTAATGTAAATTTAAGTTTGTAAGAATGTGTTACATAGTATTTTAAAAATATACAGAAAACTAAGTAACTTAAAGCTTTTTTATGGTAATTAATTTATGAAATGTTGTAATACACACTTCAAATTGAATTATGAATTACACATATACTTTTCTATTGAACTTATATCTACTGACACTTCAAAACAAACTCAAATTACCGTAATTGATAATCAAACGAATATTTTATAAACAAAAAAACTTTATTTTGGATAAATATAGCATATTAAGGATATATACCTGTATACACATGTACTGTACATTCTTTGATAATACAGTACCGGTACTGTTATTGAAACATTAAAAATAAGTTTGAAGATTAGTACCAAAAAAGGAAAAAAATAACTTAGTTATGGTTATAGGGTTTGGAATTGAATAATTTTTGGGCCTTCGGATCAAGATTTTCCAAATTTAATTTATAATAGCGTTTTATATAACGTTAAATCTTATTTTAAAGTTAAAACATATCACATTCACACACAAAGCACGAGTTAATTGAAATAAATGCAAAAATAACTTTGAAAGTGAAAACAATCATAATTTTATTAATTCAAAAAATATTAATCAAACAAATCTTATGACGTTTCCATCGCAACAGACTCTTCGGTGTGCTTTCCTTTGGCCTTTCCTTCAGCCAATTGTTTGCCTTTAGCTCTTCTTTCCAAAATTCTCTTACGATCCTTATCCATCTTTAACTTCACAATAACGACCTGTGGATAACATTATGTAAAATTGTTAGTAAAGCTAATATAACACTAGAGTAATAAAAGACTGCTCACAATTCTCTATTAATTTTAGCGTACATTACAATTACACCAAATTATATATACGATAAATGGTTAGTCCGAGCGGAATGTCACGATAAATATCGAAACACTCTTCGAACTCGAATGTAATGCACGCTAGTTTAAAGTAAATTGTTATAAAAGTACAGATATCAGTACATCTTCACAATTAACAAAATATTTCTCAATACTCTAAAATCGCGACATACTATACTACTCAAGAAGATATGCTTTTTGTTATTATACGATTAAAAACTCATTTAATTATTAAACATTTTGAAATTCGACATTTATTTATACATATAAGTATAAATATCATGGAAAAATGATAAGCCTATCAATCCAGTCCATAGTGATGTTCGGTTAACGAAATTTTTATCCCTAACTTTTGAATGGTTAGCGATTTAATGCATAAAAATGCTCTTCAACTTTGCCCAAATCATATTTTTAATAAATAACATTTTAACATTAACTAATTTCGTAAACATGTAAATTTTTCGTAGAATTCTAATTTTTAGAAATAAGTGAATATTTAATACGAGTAAATGTTTAAATAATTTATATTTTAGGAATTATCAGAACGAAATCTACAAATAAATTGCTATGTAAATGCTCTAATAAATCCCCAATCTATCTAAAGGTAGCAATATATCAATAGGACTAAGGATTTCCTGGACTAAAAATTTTTAAAACGGGAGGTAACCGGGAACAAAAAATGTATCAAAACCGGGAATAGTTCCTAGAAAAAAATATCGAATTTCATATAATGGAACAATTATTAAATTATAAGCTTATTATGTAAAGCTGTCTGCTCTTACAGTATGGTTTTAATGCATACGCAAAACAATAAAGTTTTACTATCAGTTGATTATATGCAAATCCGTGAAATTCGGGGAAAACAACATTTAATTAATTCTAATCTCAAATAGTTGTTAACATATAAATCTGCTGGTCATACGATTAAAGAAAAATGCGGTATTTTCCATGAAATCCCTAGCTTTATACGGTATATCAATATAGCTTTAAAAATAAACACGTTGTTTAATAATAAAGTATTTTTAAAGTTAAGCTGTTGTTTATAAATTCATAAAATGATATCGACGTCGAAAGAACAGCTTATTATTTTATAAACCTGTGATTCTACTGTAATCGCGAGCTATATTTATCAAATAAGTGAAATGATTGACGAAATATTTTCATTTAAAACTATTAAATTAACGCAAAACATTTCAAATAATGCGATCGATTTATATTTAAAAATAACAAACAAATATATTCGTCAGATATATTTAAATGTAATGTTAAACGTACTTTTGATGGATGTATTCCGACGTAAACCGAAGCGCCATTCGCTTTCTCTCTCTGAATGCGTTCGATATAAATCACATATTTTGCGCGATAACACTGAACCACTTTACCGACTTGTTGTCCCTTGTAATGACCTCTAACCACCTGTAAAATATAACAATATAGTCATATATGATCAACAATAGTGTGAATGCGTGTGATGTCATGCCTGGACTTCATCGTCTTTACGAATGGGAATACTCCTCACGCCATACTTTTGACGCAATTCTTTAGAAAGCGGTGAACTCATTATTCTTCGCCGGATATGCGACGGAGCGTTAAAGTGCTTTCGCCTGTTCTTTCGTCGCGAAGAACTCACGAGTTTATTCATTTTTACCATTTTTCCGGTGTTTTATTAAATCTATTTTTAAAGTGAAAAAAAAAACACGTTTCAGTTTGAAATTTATTAGTATTTAAAATATTCCGTATAAACATATAAAAATATACATTTTAAAACTATATGCTAATAATACAAAATCCTAAAACGATTAAATTCAATTAATATTACAGCAATTAAATTAAATGTATTAATAAACTAATGGACTAAAAACTCAGACCTTTTATTAAAAGTAATGGCGAAACGAAAAGGAAACGGAAATACAAAACTTGTGTATTGCTTCACATAAACTTTGCGTCGAATTATTTTCTTGTAATTTGTATATAATTAACAAATTCACAATTCTTTGTAAATTATTTTATTACATGAGATTTAATTAAATTAATTAGTTATTAATTTACTGTAAATAATAATTTAATTCATAAATTAATAGATTTAGTGAAACTTGAATGTAAAGTTTATTCACAAAAAGTATATGCTTTATCTATATCACCACACTGTCAATACAACTAACATATATTGACGTCGATTTATTTGATGATGCAGTAAACATATTGACGCTAAAACGATAACTTACTCAAAAATGCGTATAATGCGCACAATCAAAATAAACGTTAATAACGTTTAACAGTAATGATGTGACAACAAGTTATATATACTTCATAAACATTTTTATTAACAATCGATTCAATTATATTTGCCAATCGTTAATATATTTTTATACTCATCAGTTAATTAGTCGGGAAATTACTGTAGAAATATGGTTAAATTATATTATATATCGGTGTTGTATAAAAATGTAAACAACAAAATAGTATCTCTTAAATATGCTTCGGATTTATCGTCATTCGGTTTCTTCCAACGAAACAGGTATTGTATAATCAAACTCAAACTAAACTGTTAGCGCTAACATAGATTGGATTTATTCTTAGTGTCCAAGAATTCATGAAATTTACGAGTAATTTAGTGGTGGAGCGATCAGACGTGTCATCGCGTGCTTCGGTTAAGGAACAAGGTTTGCATCATTCGTTCAAATTAAACGTCAATCTTATATGCATATAATTCTGATTCTGTTGTGCCCATAAAAGAGTATTTATGTCACGTTTACGTTCGAAGCGATCGTTTGAGTGGTGTTATAATATCGGATCAGGAATATCCGCATAGAGTGGCGCATACATTGATTAACAAAATTCTCGATGACTTCACCGATAAAGTTCCATCTCATTCGTGGCCCACAGCTATTGACAAGTGAATTAAACCCAACATTAGTTAAATGATAACAAATCAATAATTAAATTGTTTTGAATACTAGTTCAGTAAACTTTCCGGGGCTTGAAATATATTTGAGTAAATTTCAAAATCCGAAAGAAGCGGATGCGATGACGAGAATTCAAACCGATTTGGACGAAACGAAAATAATACTTCATAACACGATTACCGCTCTTTTGCAAAGAGGAGAGAAATTAGATGATTTGGTTTCCAAATCCGAAGATCTTAGTTCGCAGAGCAAAGTGTTTTATAAGACCGCGCGAAAGACTAATCAATGTTGTCATCTCTTATAAGTTAATTAATTATTTTATCTTTTATTTGATAAATGGTAATATGTTATGAGGAATTTTATACAATATTTGTTAGATTAAAAATCGAAAATTTTCCATTAAATTAATTGACATATAAAGCTGTGATTTTATTCAAATCAAGTATTTATTCTAATTGGTTACCACTATTCTAATCAATTTTCAAAACACAAAATTTTATTCAGTTTTTTGAAAATATATTTTACCTTTTCTTCTTCGACATTCTAGTCTAAATAACTAATTTTTACCGTATAATTCATTTTACCATTGAATTACAGTATTCTAAATAGGCTTAACGTTAATTATAAATAACCAAATGTATAGTTTGGAAGTTATTTCACTGAATCTTATTTTTTTCAATCAAATTTAATTATTATTATGCTTCAATTATAGATTTTGGTTTAGGAATTAAAGGACATTTTAAATGAAAACCGCTTGTTTTAATATTGTGTATTTATCATAAAACATTTAACGTTAAAATTAACTTTGATATTTTTGTTATTTATAATTACCAAATTAAGAAAAAACGCAGATAATATTGATTAAAATTCCTCATACCTTACGGCTTATAAATAAGTTTTATAAATATTTACAAATTTATACATATTTAAGTATTTTTATTTTCATGATTTAATATTTAATTCTAAAAAAGATTAAAATTTAATTTTTATAACGTTAACATAATTATTATGTTCATTAATTGTAACAAAACCGGACCATTCATTCTCAGCGCAAACACGAAATGCGAACGATTTTTAAGGATAACTTAAGGATTTTTACTTAAGTGACCATTTTTTAAAATTGTTAGAACTGCTTAATTTCGAAAGAGATTATTATACTAAGCTATAATTCGATAATATAGTACACTTCAATTAATTTTTAATGTTAGCTTATTTTGATTACTTGATTAGTTTAATTTATTTTGTTTCGGTTAGCGTTTTTAATGAAACCACCTTTAGATTTGTTTGCATAAGCGTATGTGGTTATGTGCTAAACAATAAAGAATGTACTATAGAAACTATGTTAAATTATTAAAAAACTTTATACTGTATTGTAAATTTATATCTTACTCGTTAATTTGCGCTCATAGGAAGTGTTGCAAAATATTATTGCTTTTAAACTTTAATAAAAAATAGGCATACCATATATGTTAAATATATTATAAAAATTGTATGGTAAAACTTTACATTTAAATATGCTTTATTTAATGTTAATAATGATCATTTTTAACACTTTGGTTATAAGGTATTAAAGCTCTTATTAATAAATATTCGGATTTTATGCTCAAATACTTATAGTCGATCAATAACTCTCAATCACTCCAATTATCACAATACTATTACCGGTAATGAAAATTATAAAATTATAAAATAAACAATAATGAAAAGTTAAAAAATAAATATAAACAATTAAACTTTAAGCCACGATTCAATCAAATCATTCATCCGTTTTCTTGAATGTTCATTGCCATTATTGACTGTTGGTATAACTTTTAAAGGTCTAAAGTGTTGAATAAATCGTTTCAATTCATTGATACTGGAATGTTCGCTGTAAGGTATTCCTAAACAATAGGTCAATAAATAGCGGTTTAAAACAAATTTTCATGAAAAAAATTACCATAAATAGTTATATTGTTATCTTTTCGTGGTTTAATATCAGCCAAATTACTTTTAAATTGCCAACCCGTGGGAACAAACGCTAAAACCTCATTAAATGTGTCTCGAAAATCGTGCAAATATTTGCTAAGATACTAAACCATAGGAATATTGAAACTTAAAATTAGACTTGTTTTGCGAATCGATAATAGCTTCAAATAAACAAACCTTAAAATTAACGTTATTAATCGGTAAAACATGTAATTTTGATTGATGTTTGTTCGATATTAGAAGTGAATTTAAATAGTCGTCATTATAGCATTTGTACACTTTTTGCTTATAATAATCAGTCCAAACATTTAGTTTCAAAGCGTCGGCGATTGCGATAAACACGTTCTCTTTGCCGATACTATAAGTGCCACAAATGATAAGAAGTTTTGGATTATTGCGAACCGCTTTCGAACTGATCGATACTATTAAATCCAAGCAATCTTTTTGTGGCGGAAAGTTATACTTCGAATCGCAATAAGTTGTATCCAAAAATATGGTATTAATTGTGTTCATATTTAACGATATGTTTCGTTGGATGCGATCACACGCTCTAAAGTCGCCGCTATGTAAATATCGTTTACCATCTTTCGTGCCAAACAGTATCATAACAGCTCCCGGACAGTGATTCGCTTCGATGAATGTTACTTCTGTGCCATCTATTACTCGACACTCATTCACTTGAATCGTATTAATGAATCGTTCATCGATTCTAAACTGATTGATGACAAGTCGGGCAGTGATTGGCGTGCAATATATCGAGTGATTGAAGTTTTTGCTCAAACCGTTGTAATGATCGGAATGGAAATGTGTTAAAAAGTAATAGACATCGACATCAGTGCCATCGATGCTCACATCTCCGTAACAGAACGCGTCCACAACGAAACGAGTGTTTGGCACTCTTTTATAAAATGGACATAACTTTTTGGTTTTATTGGAAAAGTTTTGAACATAATTCGTGTTATTTACGCAATTTTTCTTTTTTGAAATCAAATTGCCGTTCAATTCAATTGATTTTCGTTTATCCGTTTTCGTAAATTGATTTTGTTTGTTGTTATTGTCGGTAATTTGATTCGTTTGAATGGTTTGATGAGTGGTTCCATTAATAGGCATAAAGAAATTTGTTATTTTGCTTTGACGAGACATTACATGTAATGCATTACATCACACACTAACGACTTACAGTTAGTGTTATCAAACAAACTGTTATCACATTTCAAATAACGATCACAACATTATGTTATTTTCTATTCGTTCATTCAAATATTACATAACACTAGTAAATGCGTGTTGTATTACATGGAGAATATAATTATATTAAAGCCCGTATGAATTAACATTTAAAAAGCAGTAAGAATACTACACAAAACGTAAAATATGTGCACAATAATGCTTTACATTACACCCAAATAAGTTATAAGCGTTTGTTCTGTAGGTATTGTGCAAACTCCTACAAAACATCCTTAAGCGTACATCTAATAAATAGGTTATTATGATTTAAAACCAATAAATATCTTTTTTAGAAGAAAGTGCTTTTTTAGGAGATATAACAAGATTACAGTAACTAAAAACTTATCTATAATATAAATTTTTAATTCTTTTCAGTGATTATTAATTCACTGAATAATTAAGTTATTAAATGTGATGTTTTATTTTTGTTTTTTAAATTCAACAAAATATTTAAATTTCGACATAAATTCATAATTAATAGCGAAATGAGTGATAATAACAGTATTGAAAGTATTAACAGTTACGACTCATTGTCTTCGGACAGAGAGTTAAGACAAGAGTTAAGAGAATCGCAGTTCAAAGTGGATGAGTTGACCAATCAATTGAATGCTATTAACAAACGTTTGTTAGACAAAGATAAACATATCGAAGATTTAACCAAAACTGTGCAACAATTGCGCGATAAAGCGTATGAAAGCGTAGATTTGTGTGAATACGAAGCATTGAAACACGAATTTGATTCAACGAA
>JAQGAW010001180.1:0-21043 GCA_034698025.1 Phthiracarus crinitus | reverse complement strand
ATTCCAATTAATCGAAATGCAAATGGAATTATATTTTAAATTCCAATTTCAATTTTAAAAAATGGAAACAACACTAGCTATAGCCTATAGGTTAGTTTTTATACATGTGTTTTGTATAATTTAGTGGTTCTCAAATTTGAGTCGTAATTTATAGTTTATAGCAATCGTATAGTTTATCTTAATTAACATTAAAACAACGATAAAAGTATAAAGTAAATAAATTATCAAAGTGTTGCACACTGTCAACATAACAATAGCATTATTGTTTGTATGATTCCAATATAAAATAATTAAATCAGCATCGGATAAGTTGAGAACAACTAATTTATTTCTTAGAAGAGAAGCCTGTTTTCCACATTAACTCACTGGTTTTCAATCCTTTTTCTTTCGCGACTCAAAACATCCCAAAAATTTCTTCTGCGAGCCATATTTTTTGAAATTTAATAAACATTTATTTATCAAAGATCTTGTGCATTAAAATGAATAAATTATTCTTAACTTTGGTTATTTTTACATTTTATTCATTAACAATTTATGGTAATCAATTTAAACTTTTATGAAATCAAACAAAGAAATAATTTGCACATAATTTCACAATATTTAGAATATTTGTTCAAAAACATTATAAATAAGAGTATGTCCGATCCCTATGTTTATTTGCTAGAAAATCCAAAAATCGGGAGTTTAAATAATTAAATATTATTTTAATAGAATAATATACAACTTTATTTTGCGACCCAATATTAATATGAATTTTAAAAATACTTGCGACCAAATTTTTTCTTTCGTCGACACTCTTTTGGGTCGCGACCCATAGTTTGGGAACCTCTGTATTAACTGAAAGAGAAGCATGTGTTTGAACAGATATTATTATTTGAAAAAATGAAGTTTTTAAGTTTACGTTCGTTTAATTATTTGGTTAATAAACGTTATGCGCATTTAATTTCCAATTATAAACGATTAGCAACTAATTTATGTAATGTTTATTTGGTTTCGACAGTTCATAGTAAACCAATAAAAAACTCATTTAATTTATTAATGGTTAAAAATATTGCGAATAACAATGATTATAATCGTTTAATGAGTACGAAACAAGCTTTCAATTATAAAAATATCGAAAATGAAAACTTATTAGCGCTGGAAGTGATCGAATCAACGTTTAATAATCCATTAAACGCAGACATCGAGACTAAAACAAACTCAAATAATAGTGTTTATAATGATATGATAAACGCGTTATTAGAATGCGATGGAAAAGCGTTAAAGTGGTCTATACGTGGATTAAGCGAACAATTAGACAGTTTAGACGTTATTGAACTCAGAAATCTATTATCGTTTATGACCACATGTACGTTACCTAATGATATATTTGAACCTAATTATTATAAACTATGGTCTGCTTTGGATACTGAGTTAACGAAACGGTTTAATTCGCTTTCGATGTATGGATCAGAGCATATGCAACCATTATTATTAAATATCGCTAATCTATTCTATAAGCTAATGATATCACGTGTTTGTCAGTTTTCCCGTTTGTTTATTAGTAGGTTAAGTGCACCTGATTTTCAATTAAATAAACAGCAATTATTGCACGTTATGTTTCATTTAAATGTGATGCGAATGTCTGACGTTAACACTATGTCTCGATTCGACTCTCAACTCATCGATTTGATTGATGGTATGACCATTGAGGAAGTATTTGTCGCGTGTTTAGCGTTTTTTAAGACCCAATCCATATTTTCGCGAGAATTGACTTTAAAGATACTAAAGAAAGCGATATCAGAAATAAACGCAAATACAAACGATATCGTGATTTCGTCGATAGTTAAGGCCACTCGTTATTCATATCGTTTTGAGTTTAGGAAACTCTCGATTGAATTAATTAATCATTTGAAACATTTAAGTTTTGCGAATGGCTATAATTTAGCTCATATTTTACAATTTTCGTACAAAATTGGAAATTATGATAAAGAATTGATTGACAGGACATTAACGCGATTAAAATCTAATCCACACTCATTTAGACTGAAAGAAGTTGAGCGCATATTATTATACGCGTGTAGTTTTGATCATAATGTCGATCACAGTACTCTTGATTTAGTCAGTGATTATATTTATTCCAATCAAGAAGTAATGGAAACGCAATTTTTAAGATATTTATCATCCATATTGCAATATATGTGTATAATGAATTATTACCCACAAAAGTTAATCGAATTGTGTTTTGAACCGCAATTTTTAGATAAATTATTTAGTAAGTAATTATTGTGTAACTTTATATCGATATTATGATATATTTAAATCTATTAAGTTGCATAAGATATACCGGTAAACATTTGGTTATAGTAGCAAATGTGGTCACCGTTGATAGCATATTGCTATGTCAAATGGAGATATGTTTAAATGTATTTCAATGGAAATTATGATTATTGTAAATAAAACAATGACTTAAGTTATTAATATTTTAGATTTATTTGGTTTTGGCACTATTTATCGTTTAGTTGTAAAACTCTATATTTTAAATATATTTTTGGTGTTAATTGTAATTATTATTGTAAATTTAAACGTTTAAATGTAATGAAACATGAGATGTCTTTACTTGAGGGTGACTGCACGCACTATTATAACCAAACATTTATTATAAATATTTATTATATACATTTTTTATAACGTTAAAAATTTATAAACTCTTATGTTATAGAGGATCCGAAAATAGAGTTTCAAAGAGACCTTTTGTCTGTAAACACATCGCTTTCTATAGAACGATATCCTGAATATGAAAATATATTGCTGTCATCTCACAGAATAAATCGTTTGCGACAATGGGTTCTTCGCAGCGAGAAATCAACTCTCGGTTACAAAACTCGAAAGACTCGAATGCTTAATAGCGTTTATTTGAGCTTAAAATCGGAATTCGGTTCAAAAATTCAATTAACGCATATTTTTCCATTTAGCAGTTATCCAAACCTAATCATAACGAACGATGAGTTTAATGAAGCAAATTTAATATTAAAACCACATATATTTGACAATTGTAAGTCAATTTACATTCTGTTTAACAACGATTATATGATAACCGACGAGAATATGTGTTCTGAGATCATTAAAGGCGTTACGCGTTTGGAGATTCGATTGCTTCAAAAATTAGGTTTTAAAGTATTGGTTAAGCCTTGGCATCAATTTATTGGATATAGAACTAAATATTCAATGAAAACCCATATATTAAATTTGTTACAAAATATTTAATTACTGTAAATTTTGATTAATAAATAAAGTTTCTTTTTATTATTAACGATGTATTAACAATAAGTTTAATTGATTTCCGGTCTAAAGTTGAGAGCGAACATAGGGTTGTGCTCCAAGAAATCTGTAAAAGTTGAGCCCACATCCAATATTTTGAAAATTCATGGATGAAATATACGGTAATTCAAAAAACATAAAAAAGTTTTTGTGACCAGAGTTTTTGTGCCCATAAATTTTGGCTTAAATTGACAATATTATAGTTTAAGTTTTGCGAGTGGTTTAGGCTTTTGAATATATTTTAATTTGTAAAGTATTACCAGCCATACTCGAGATGGCGAATAAAGATATTTTTACGACCAAACATATATTGTAAGGCTCATAGATTTTTGAGGATGAGAACGATTCCAGATTTTGGGCGCCAGACGACCGGAGCGGAGATTCCAGGTCGACGTGTTAAATTGAGTCCAATTTATTTATTTTAAGATCAAAAGTTTGAAATAAGTTATTAGTTAGTAGCGGACATTTCTGTTTTAACCTAACGATTTTTAATGGTTTAAAGTTCGGTTAAAGTAAATATTATTAACATCTATGCTAAATTAGAGCTTTTAAGTCATAGTTTTTTTAACCGAATTAACCGATTTTTAAGTTTCCGACCGAAAAAATCGAATAAAAGAGTTTTTAACCGCAATTCATAAACCACATATGTTTTCATTCATTTGTATTAATGCGCACTTGTATTTCAAAAAAATAGTGATCAAAACCGATAAGTTTTTTGTGAACTCCTTAAATTTTGGCAAAAATTTTAAAAAAATTATAATTTAAAATCGACGAGTTTTTCGAGCGGGAATGGTATTGGCTTTTGTAAAAAAAATTTGAAACAAATTTTACCCAGAGGCTATAAAAATACTCAATTTTGCTCATGAAAACATTGAAAACACAATGTAATCAAATATAATTAATTTCTTTAATTAAAAATGTCAACCGAAAAATCAACCGATTTTTAACTGTGTTTACAACCGTTAACCGAATTTTGAGTTTTTTCTCACCGAAAAGTCCGCTCCTTAGTTATAAGACTTTAGATAAAATAAAAATTAATATTTAGTTTATTAAGAGTTAGATGTATTAGTCGAATAGAGTTGAGAATAGAGTTATTTCTTAAACAGTGAAATGAGTTATCAGATGGTAACTTAAATGAGAGGATATATTACGTGTTTGGAACGGTTACAACAGTTCAATAGTGGCCAATACCTATTTCAATCAATAAGGGTGACCAATGCACTTAGACTTGCGAGAGAGCAAAGAATATGCTCTCTCCTTATAGAAGAGAGCGAGAGTATGGGGTATAGGTCTCAAAGTTAGTGTTGATTACAACTTTGTTTATTCGTCAGCGCGAGTATAACATTTTTAGCGCTAAAATTCATATGCGCTTTAAATACTCCATCCCTTATACGGATGTCTGAGTCTCTATGTTTTAATAGCAATAATCCATAATACATAACTATAGGGTCAAAATTTAAAATACCTTTCAATATGCTGAATATTTTATATCTCGGCTTACTTGCGATATAACCATTCATACTATAAATCATACTTTAAATGTGATTAACTCCAGAAGAATGTGAGCGCATTATGTGAAAAAGTTATTTTGTATTATACTAATCAATACATTTCATTTGATATATATAACAAAGACTGTTCCAATATTGGATCAATTGAATGATATTGATAAGCAGATTACAAAAATATCTTGTCGTAAATGCGTTTCTGAATAGAATTGTAACCGGATTCCTGAAATATCGGGTTCGGATCGGGCCTGATCGGGTTCGGATATAATCTCTTAGGGTTCGGGTCAGGCCGCGTTATAAAACTTTTAGCGCATACCAGTTTTTTCAAAAATTATATACATATATTCGAGTAAAAATTGAAATTTTTCAATATCCAAATTTAATTGTTAATAAATAAAAAAATATTAGTTCTAATACTTCTATAATAATTAAATTAGGCAGCAATTTTTTTTATAAAACTTTGAAATATGAGAATAAATAAAAAACTATATATCTTCCAGTTGGGTTGGTTAAAAAAATTCATTCGTTTTAAATTTCTGAAGTTATCTATACCGATCCCGCCAAATAAAACCATACTCTGACGTATGCAAATATAATGTATTTTGAATAGCATATGCATACGTCAGAGTAAGATTTTAATTGGAGTGATCGGTACTTAAACTTTTTCATATAAATAATTAAACAAGAACGACACATTCACAGAGAGATCACTTTTCATTAAATTAATACATAATTTTTAATACTTTTGCATGAATAAATATATTTAAACACATAAAGACTTCAAAAATTTTATTGATATTTTTAAACTAAAATTATTTCATACACATCTATTAAATCGTAAACCAAAAAGCTTTATGATAGTTGACATAAGACTCATAAGCATTGACTTCAAGTAAATGTTGCGAGAGAATAACAAATCAATTTTTGTATTATCATTTGTTGTAACGCCTAATATTAATCAAATTAAATCACTTATTATTCATAATGTCAATATAATTTCTGTTTGTTTCGTTGTTTTTATCTTTATTAAAATCTCTAATGATTAATACTTTGTTGTTCACTGTTTTACTAATACATTCTTCAATTACACTTAGGAAATTCAGTTTAGTCGTCATCGCTGAGTTGTATATTAAAATAATATCGATTTCATTTATACATATTGCTATGCAATTACAATATGACTTTCCACTTTTGATACTTTATTGTGAACAGTAATTTGCAATTGACTTTATAATTTTCATTTTTTATGCTGTCTGAGCTTTTAATTAAAATTATCGAAATCGATGTCTTCGTCACTTATAAGCCATGTTTCATCAAAAAGCATAATATCCGATCTCATATGGTTATATTCGCTTTATATATCTTTGTAATTCTTTAAAAGCGATTGAATATTTTTAAATATAACTTTTATTGCATCACTGATAAAATCCCATTAAAATTTGAGCGAAAAATTAATACATGCTTCGGTTCTTAACCGAGTAACTTCCAAAAAGAATTTCAAGACAGCAATTGTTTTTCTTGGCTGAAAAAAGTCACCATCAATAAAGAGTCCATCGGATGTTCGTACCCAACTTAAAGCAGCATATATGTGAGATAAAAATAATCATTTGTCTGCAGATGAGATGTGAACAACTACATCGTCATAACTCTATCCCTGAGCATTATTTATTTTTAATGCTTCACAAGATTCAACGGGAAATTGTGTTTGCCTAACACTAACGTTTTGGCGAAATTTAGGATAATTCATAGGTAGTATAGTTAGAAAGTTGAAAAATGTAATGTTACTAGTTTTTATGTTATTTTCTAAATATAAATTGAATTGAATAAAAAGCTAAATATTATTTTAAAAAATTGAATAAAATTTAAATTAATTAGTCAAAACCAATCAAAAATCTTCTATGTAAAAAATAAACATAAATTACATCAAAAATTAAATATAACAAAAGTTTCATACATAATTTTTGTTCAAAATTTGAAATGTGAACTAATTTTGTTACAAAGAAATTATTTGCTTGCGTTTAACTAATTATTTTGAATTTAATTCAATTTTTTAAAAATATCGCTAAAAGCCTGTATACTATTACTATCTTTTTATTTAACTCAATTTATAATTAGAATTTAGGTTTTATTCACTTTACTAACTGTATGCATCAAATTTAAAACTTGTAAGATTACATTTTTCAACTTTCTAACTATACTATTAACATACTAACTATTCTTCTTAATTTAATTAATAATATTATAATTTAAAATTTCTTTAAATGCTGTTAATATTTATTAAAGATAAATTAATTATACAAAATAAAAGTCATTGTATTAGTAACTACCAAAATAATTTTTGGTTTTGCGTTTTAAACCGCGGTTTTTTATACGGTTGCGGTTATAACTCTAAAATTAATGACGGTTTGCAGTTAGATAATAGATTTTGGTGCGGTTCGAGAATTTACAAACCACCGGAAGCTTAATGTTTATTATCATTTTCAAACGGAAAATATTAATGACCAAAATGTTAGACCGTTTAAATGCGAGGTTCTCAAACTTAGGGTCGCGACCCAAAACAGGGTCGCGATGAAAAATTTTTGGGTCGCCGGCTTTTTCAAAATTAGCATTATTCTAGGGGGGCAATCAAAAATTGTGGTGTATGTGACCCTAAGTCGCTACACTATTTGTGTTGAATTTACTTAATTTTAATATTATATTTTTAGTCATAACTAATCATAGTATATAATGCAGAAATACTCAATACTTATGCTGTTAGTCTTTCTTAATCATAGTATGCTATACTGTAATGATCAATACTTACATTATTAATAGGTTATGTTTAGTACACGTTTATATATTCACTAACATTGCTTCACTTGTTGTTTACACGTTAACAGTATCACTTAATAATCAGAATAATAAAGCGTTTTGAATAACGTATTTAGTGCTTACTTTATTATATTGATTCACTTCTATACTTAACACATAATTCACATACGTGAAGCGTGGTATTACATCACGTGGTTCTTGTGATACGTATTCCTCCTCAGCAGCTTAGGGACGACTCGTTAACGAGCTGTACCTAACCCAATGTCTTCATTGCTAACGTAACTTATACACGAATTTACTGCTGTCTACTATTACTGCAGTTATATACAATTTCTACGGCTGTCTGTTATTACTACTTCGGCAGATACACTTCAAAAAAAATTTAAAGTTTAAAAAAATACATTATTATTTCATAAATGTTGACATCTATACTTTTTTGATCAAAGCATTAACGTAATGTATAATGAATAATTAATATGCATAACATAATTATTAAGTGATGTCAATAATAACAAAATTATGTTTATATAGAAATGAATAGTGAGTGCTATTTGATATTTGTTTATAATAAAATGATCTGATTGTTTCAACAAATTATTCATTATTTCACCAAAATAAATAATAGTTTTGAATGTGATTATTGTTATTAAAATGGATAAATAATTAATAAAAATATCTAATTAACGAGTGATAGAAGCAGTATCTTTAATTAAAGTCGAAAATAAAACAAAGAAAATACAAATTATTTTAAAAAATATGATGAATCATTTCTAAAGTATTTGTTTATTTGTGATTATAGTAGTGAAAACGAAAAGCCAATGTGTGTTATTTGTTTGGAAATATTAGCTAACGAATCATTAAAACCATTGAAATTAGAAAGACATTTAATTACTAAACATACAAGTTTAAAAAATAAAAAAATAGAATTTTTTAATGCAAAAAAGAAGAATATTTAATACAGAAACAGAATATTAAAAAATCATTATCCTTGAACGATAAAGCACTACAATGTTCATATTATATTTCATTTCATATTGCAAAATCCAAATACCACATACAATAGCAGAAAAATAAATATTACCTGTTATGAAAGATGTCATAAAAATTATGTTTGGCAGCGAAAATATCAACAAGATTAAATCAATTTCACTATCAAACGATACTATTTCAAGAAGAATAATTATCATTATTAAAAAATAATGTGTCTTAAAAATTAAATAAATTAGTATAATTAAAAGTCAATTTATATTCCGATTCCTATACTAAAATATTTTAATTTAAATTCTATTCCTATTCTATTCTCTAATAAAATTATTTTTTTCTTTTCTATTCTATTCCAATACTTTTTATTGAATTTTCTTCTTTTCAATTCTATTCCTATTCCGATTTCAAGTATCGAAATAACACTACATAAAACTAATTATTATTGAACATTTAAAAAATTTTATAACATATCTCACAAAATATTTTTCGGATATTTTATCTTAGCAAAATAACAATTGGATTCGTAATCTTTTTATTGTTAATGTCAAAAATCAGTAACTTTCTACTGCAAGAAAAGATGAACTTATTGAGTTTTCTTGTAATGAAAACTTGAAGCTAAAATTCGAAAAATTAAATATTACATTATTCTGGATTGATGTGATGAAAGAATATTCAGACTTAGCGGAATTAGCCCTTGACTACATTCTACCATTTGCGTCTACTTATTTATGTGAAACAGCATTTTCTACTTTAACTTATTTGAAATCAAAATATCGGTCATAATTAAACGTAGAAGATGATTTAAGATTAGCGTTAACAAATATATCGCTAGATATTGATCATTTATGTTCAAATCGCAGTCATATCCTTCACATTAAAATTTAATAAATTATTTTCTTAAAATACTTGGTCGCGGGTAAATTTTTTTATGAAATTAGGGTCGCGTAAGGAAAATGTTTGAGAACCACTGGTTTAAATCGTTATATAAATCTCTTAATGTCTATTTAATAATCACAAAATTTTATATTTTTTGTACGTTTAGAAAAATAGTTTTTAGACAAATTCTATAGTCGATACTTCTAAATAGAAACATAATCTACTAAACAAGATATTGTCACAGCTGCCAGTTTTAGATAAGAGATTTAACATGAAATACACAGGATTTTCCTAGTAATTGGGTCAACAATGTGGTGGATTATCAAGCGCACATTTATGATAAGCTTTGCGACATTCGTCCTGAACCACTTTGCAGCAACCAAGAACGTGAAAAAAACATTAACTGCCCGATGTGTCATGGCATCAATCACATTATTGGAAAACGCCGAAACATCCATTTAAACTTTCCAACTCCAAAAACGATAAGACAAATACCAATGGATGCGGAAATCGAAATCATTCGAAAGGCGAGTAGATGTCACATCTCCGAACATCTACAATACAAGAGGATTTTCCTATCCCGTCTGTGTGTTTATTTATTTTTTTTAAAGGATTTAAGTTTAATTTTGTTTATGTGTGTGTCCTGTTTTTAAGGGTTTGAAGGTTTTTAGTGGGAATATAAGAGGATCTTCCTATCCTCTTGTAACCAAACATCCCGTCTTTACATCCCGTTAAAACCCGTATAAATAAGTCCCATTCCCTCAGAAAACTCAATTCACTTTGAGCTTTGAAACAGTTCACTTCAATAATAAAAGTTATTATTTGTATTATTGTTTTATTTTTAATAAAAGTTATTGCATTTGATTTGTTTGTGCTATTATTTTGATTGTTTGGATTGGTTGGACTTTGATTTGATTTCTTTTCGTTTGGACTGATCGGAATGGTTGGCTAATCTCCAGGACCTCAGGGGTACGGTAACTAACGGACGGCTTACTTGAAACCATTACAATATGAGATATTATTGTGAAAACTGATTGCCGTTCAAATATTTAACGTTCGTTTTCAGTAGTTTAGCGTTCGCTTTCAGTTTTCTTTGCATAATGTTGACAATGTTTAGCTAAAATTTTTATTTTTCTTAAACTAGCTTTTTTATTTGTATTTTACAAAATAATTAAATTTTTTTATTAAACAATGATAAAATTCGAAATTAAATTAAAAATTCCTTTAAATTTACATGTAAAAAGTGTATACAATAACGTTAGTACGTTATGAAATTGAACGCGAATACTGAACGTTAAAATACTGAAAGGCAACCAGTTTTAAAACTGGTGTACGTTAAACACCGGAACGCGAACGCTATGAATCTGAATTTGCTGTATCTATTCACTATAGTTTTAGTCCTATTGGGAACATAGTATAAAATTTTAATTAAAAAATTATAAATTGAAAAATTAAGTTAACCTACCCATGATTCCCCGACCTCTACCTATTTCACCCAAATTAAACCGACAACGACATTGTTAGGTATTAGCCACCCGATATTTCATAGCAATACCGAACACACAAATTTATTCCACAAATTATGCGATTTCTCTCCTAAGCCCACTTGACGGTAATATCACTACTGTCATGTGATATTTCAATTCAACTCAACTTTTAAAACTGAATTCAATGGTACCGTATATTTGTTGATAATTAAAATTTCAGTTATTTAATCCCTAACCTCATTGGGAGACAACATCCTTCGAAACCCACCTATTTTTCCTGATCTTTTAGAACAGAATCCATTGATATAGGTATCGAGGGGTGTGGGCTAGAGTAGTAAATTGTTAAAATTTTCAGGCCCGAGCCCGACATAAGCCCGAAAGTTTAAAGTTGGGCCCGGCCCGAGCCCGATTATTTAATAAAGTCAAAAGCCCGGCCCGATCAGGCCCGATTCAATTAATTACGTACAATATTGTTTTATTTAATAATCTTCACAATTTGACCTTAAAGCGATTGATTATTAGAGAAACTTAAAAGCCCGACCCGGCCCGAATTTTTTATTATTAGGCCCGAACCAGGCCCGGCCCGAGGAATATCGTCGGGGGCCCGCGGGGGCCCGACAAATCGGGGGCTGTTTACTAGTCTAGTGTGGGCCTTTGGGAAAAAGCTTATAAAGAGAGTAACAACAAACAAACAAACAAATTATGAGATTTATATATAGTTATAAAATCAAAAATATTTTAATTCAATAAATCAATTACAAAATGTTAGTTTCAAAAGTTTTCGTTAAAAATATATACCGGTATAACTTTTAAATGGTTATATGTTTTTCTTAAATCTTCTCATATATATATTAAATGTTTAGTAGAATATGGTGTATGCGTTGGCGTTCGCAAAGTTCAGTTCACATTACATTAATAATAAATAATACGCGTTTTTGGAATGTTATACAAAAGATTGCCGTTGAGATATCGGTGACCGATTGCGCCGAAGCGCTACACTATTAGATTATAAGAGTTGTGCATAACTACCACTACTCACTATAACCCTATATATATATGTTTGACGCAAACATTTTGTTTCAATTTAATTTATTTCTTCCATTTTTCCAAACGTTAAACAAAAAGATTTTTAGACAAACTATAAGTTTAAGCTTATTTATGCGTAATAAATATGTATATAAGTTTGTCATGATTTTACGCAAACTTAATTATTAGTTAATAAATAGATTCTATATTTGATAATATAAAGTGTTACCCAATGCTCAAACATCAATGGCTTCAAATAATTCATCGAATAACGAAACAAAAATTATTCCATCGCTTCAAGATATTCCTTCAGAGATATTTGACAGTTCAAAGCGAGATATTTTTATATACAGCACACTTTTTATAATATCTGCGGCTGGAAATATAACTGTGTTCACTGCTCTATTAAGGAATCGAAACAGAAAATTGAGAATAAATTTACTTATTTTTAATCTAGCGATTGCTGACTTAATAGTGACATTTATAATGATACCGCTAGAAGTAGGCTGGAGGATAACCGAATCGTGGATTGCAGGCGATATTGCTTGTCGAATATTACAGGTATTATATAACATTCGAACATGTTTTATATTCATCCAATTATTAAACATTTCCACGTAATCATTCATTTTATGAAATTTTTTAAATTTTCAAATAGTAAATTGAGATTCGTTATTAATAAAAACCGAAAATTATATCTATGACATTTCTATTCATTATATACTATTACTATATTAAATAATTATGTTTTTGTATGTTTCAGATATTTCTTATTTTAAGTTAAATAGACTTATATAAACTATTGATTTATTTTAACTTGTTAACAAAAAATTAATTTATCTTTTTAAAAATAAAAATCATAATTAATTGAAAGGTAAAACTTTCTAAAAAAACAGAATAGAAATCTAAAAATTTTAAACACTATTTGAGATAAAAATTTGAGGAAATTGAATAAAATTAGCTTATTTTCCACGATTATTTGTTTATAAAATATTAGCAAAATAATTATTAAAAATCCAAATTTAAGTTTCAATATTTGTATTTATTGTATAATATTAGGCACTTCGAGCATTTGGCCCATATTTGTCGAGTATGGTTCTGGTTTGTATTTCACTTGATAGATATTTCGCTATAATCCATCCGTTAAAAGTGAACGATGCTCACAGAAGAAGCAAAATTATGCTCATTTTTTCGTGGATGATTAGTTTAGTTTGTAGCATTCCTCAGGTAATTATTCAATTTATTGATTATTTTTGTTTAAAATTTGTTTTTACATTTAGAACCAAAGTTTGGTTCTTTATATTTAGTTCCCTTTATTTTACAAAACAGAGATAAATTAATCTCTGTCTCAATTGCGCGCACATTACATACAAGAACGGATTTTTATTATTGCTTTAAGTATTTTGTGTAGTAATCATTCTCACACGTCTTATTGTCTACAATGTATGTTCTCTTTCAGTAAGAAATAAAAACTCTGAAGTGAATGAAATAACATAAAGAGACATTTCTAGGATTATATGCATATGATAAATGTGTTGCATTACTGCCAAATTAATGAACTTAATTAAATACTAACAATAATAATTGTTGGCAACTACAGTACCAAAATCTGCAGAAAACTAAGTTTTCTTTTACCAATTAATTTTGTAAGATTAAATTTTCACTTTTGGTGAGTTTGTCAATAATTTTACATTTAATTACACATTAAATGTAAATTTAATCTTAAATATTTTACAAAAAATTGTGATTTTTTGTAATATTGGATCTGCAAAATTTTACAAACTCTAATAATAAATGTTTAATGCTTACGATACTCGTTAGTCTACTACTATGTAACAAATTTTTTGAAAACAGAGGTAATTCAAAGATCAATAGTAGGAGATTTTAGGATAAATGCATTTTGTTTTTATACAGTAAATGTATTTTATTTATTTTCTGTTTTATCAAACCCATATAATAACGTCAAATTACGGAGTAAATCATACGAGTTAGGAATTACGTTAATGAAAAGTTTTTAAGTATTAATATACAGTAGAAAACACTCTATTAAATCTTTTAAGCGGCTTAAACGGCAATGTTTTTCTTATTCTTGTTTACATCTTATGAAACTCGAAATGACTGACTATATTTTGGCAAACAATTTTGTTTAGTTAATTGACGTTTCTGATCCTTTTCTAGAAGTACTTATCCATTAAAACTAAACTTTAAAAGTTCTTAGAGTCAAAATCTTATGTTTAACCATTTCCTGAACAAAAGTATTAGTTTGCAAGAAGTAATCCTTAATACACGAATTATATTCTCATTATAATTATAATTCGATAGATAAAGCTTATTATAGCTATGTTTAGACGAACATTATATATAATTTGTCGAAGTTTAGAATAAATCTTTAACTATAGTTAAATATCGGTTGATTTGCTTATATTAAGTGACGTTTGTACCCAAAAGCTTTACTAGAGTCCGGAATTTGGAGACAAAATTTTTAATAAAAAGGAGACAAGAATTTACTTAACGGAGACAAAAATGGGGACAATGGGGACAATAAATTTTAATTTTAAGAACATATTTCACAAAATAATTTTGTTGTCAAATCATAAATATTTTGGACAAGTGTTCATAGCATAAATAATACATGTAATCTTAGATTTAGTCTCTATCACTCTCTATAATATATTTCGATTACTATTAATAATGATTTTGTTAATTATACCAAAATTATTAGGAACACATAAATACTAAATTTATCATTGATTTTGTAATTTATTTCAATATATTGTCATTAATTTTTTTCTTGAATTGGGCTGTCAATCAATTAACGTTAGATTTCTTATTAACTGATCAAAATATTTGACAAAAGTTTTTTATTATTTTTAATATTAAAATTCTAAATATGAAAGAAATACACATTAACTTTAGTATTATAATTTGATTTTGTATAATAAATATTTATTAATGAAGATTAACATATTATGTTTATAGAGTATTATATATCACGTTGAAAAACATCCGGATTATCCAAAATTCGAACAATGTGTGACATTTAACTTCTTTCAAACTGCATGGCAGGAGACTTTTTATAATATATTCTGCGTTATGGCTCTATATGTTGTGCCGCTTTTAATCATTATCTGTTGTTATACAAGAATTTTGTGGGAAATATACAGGCGATCCAAAGACTCATCTGAAGGTAAAGCTAATGTTACGTACAAGTTATATTTTTTGATATAAAAATGATTTCTACGTTAGTCCTTCACGTTTAACAATAATGGGTATAGAAAAAGCTTTCAGTCTAGTTTAACCTTCTCTTACCCAAAAGAAATGTCTGTTTACCACTTAATATAATAACCACTTTGGGCTAAACTAATGAAAAAACTATTCCGGAATTTTTAAAATATTTTATATTTTTCAGAAATAATTTATTTTTACTATAACCATAGGCCGGATTATTAGAGTTTGCCCTAAATTTCCCTAATTTACCTCAATTTTCAATATACAGTTGTATGGCCACAAATAGCTTTAAATTTTGACTTTTACACTCAAATTCTACTTCTTTGTTCCTTAAAATTTTGTGTTTCTCTAATAAGTTTACATGAAATGTTTCAGATATGACAACTTGTCGAAGTGGTCGAAGTGCTAGTCATCAGAGCATACAAGAATATAATTCAATCACAAAATCGCCAAAACGTCAATCACAATCACAATCACAATCGCTATCACAATCAACAATTAATAACACTAATACTAATAGTTATACAGTTAACGTTAGGACACGGTTTCATTTGCGACGTTCAGACGTGTCTCAAATAGAAAGGGCTCGAACACGAACATTACGAATGACTATAATTATAGTGTTAGCGTTTGTATGGTGTTGGACACCATACGTATTTATAGTATTATTGTACCAAATAGATCAGGAGGCAGCGAATAAGCTCGATAAAGGTCTTCAGGACACTCTATTCATGTTTGCGGTTTCCAATTCGTGCGTCAATCCATTAGTATACGGCAGTTATACTATGAATTTTCGGCGTTTCATGAAACGATACTTTAATAAATTTTCGTTAAGAGAGTTAACGAGACACGGCTCGTCTAGCAATGTGCCATCAACTAGAAGGTCAACATATCTCGATGAAGGAACTACTTATTCGCACATTGATTTGAGTCCTCCCAGCCCTCTGTCGTGTTCCGCTTCAATCGAAGCAAATGGATCGGTGTCCACATTAATTGCTAAAAATAATAATATCTAAAACTCTAAAATCTCTAAAATCTCTAAATTAAATTAATCTCTAAAAGTTTTCTGGGTTGCAGACAATTGACAAACAAACAGGCGTAACACAAATTAACCCAATATATATAACTTACGATTAACGTAAGTTGTGTCCTATTCGTGTTCCGTATACATTCAAATACTTTCTCCATTCCGACTCTAAAGTTTTAAATAATTAAAACTGAAAAACTTTTCAAGCCTTAACTTTCGGGTGAAAAATTTTTTTAAATAATAATAATCATATATTCTGATAATTTAAGTTATTAAATGTTATTCGTATAATTTGATAAAAATGTAAATTAAAATTATTAAAATGTTTATTACTTGTGTAATTTTATCTTAAAACTTGAAATGTCACTTTAAATCTACTAAAATTAAATAATTGTGAAATTTTATAAATTATCAATATTTATCCAGTTTTCTCTCTCTTCCCCTTGTTTTTTAGCCTATTTTTGTAAAAGAAGTTTTAATTTGGGATATGTCAGAATTTGTGCACTTCATTTAATTATGGAAATTTATATTAAAAATGGTCAAATAACGGCTAAAATATCTAAATATGGGTCAAAATGGCTTTAATATAAAAATTTCGGGTCAAATTAACATTATATAATCTATTCGGAGTCAAAATTCGTGACTCACATTCATATTCGCTCTTATTTGAGTCTTTGAATTACTGTTAACAGTTTTTTGAAGCTCACTACTCAATAGAGAATTGAAATGAAGGGTCACTCTAAGACTAATTGCAAAACTTGCAAAATTTTAAATTCCTTTCTCTAATAAAATGCTGAAACTTTAAAATTCGACGATCAAGTAAAATTAATTCAATAAATCAAAAATAAATTGAACGGTTTAGCTCTCTTAAAATTACAGAAATCTTTAAATATAATTCCGGTCTTAACGAAAATCTTAGATTCAACAAATTTAGAAATGAACGCTATGTTATTCTATGCTCAATTAACCTCTGCAGCAGTTTAAAGAAGCTTTTCTATATACGGTATAAATATATTTATAAACAAAAGAAGAGAAAGATTACACGAAGAAATAATTGAAAAATTAATTGTATTAAAATATTATAGTTTTATTTAAAATAAAATTTGATTTTATGAAGTTTTCGTTATAACCAAATAACTCCCAAATTTGTTAAGTTCCTAAAAATCACACTCTGATAACTAACCAGTTTTTATGAAAAAACTCCTCTAACATCAATTTTAAACATCATTTTTACCGTTATAACAAGTTATTATCGCTATTTTAAAATCATTTAAAAAATATAGAGGCCAGTGACAGAAAACAATTTTTTTATATTAGACATTTTCGGAATATGCCACTCTATTTCGTTATTATATAATACTTTACCAATATTTGCATATGCCAAAGAAATGTGTTTTTCTACATTGAATTTTTTTCATATTTTCAGAATTTTTTTATTTCCAACAATATAATTAACTAATTTTATTGGCTATATTTACTATTTTCAACAATGTAGGAGGCTATTTTGTAAAATTTTTATTGTTATAGGAGATTATTTAAAATCCCTTTCTAAATATAAAGAAATATAAAATCCATTAATAAATATAGAGAAAAAATCCTGGACGGACAGACGGACAATGTCATATCCATATTATCTGCTTCTGTAAAGTCAGATAAAAAAATTTTTAATAGTTAAATATAATTATTTTAATTAAAATATGAAGTAAAGTTTAGAATATTTTTTCAATATTTTGTTTTGTTTTGTTTTCCATAATTACAAATTAAATATTAAATTTATTATAAACAATCAACTTAAAAATTTAAAACAGCATGTTACGGAAAATTGGTATACGCTATTAAAACTATCTATTAAAGAAATAAATCACCCTTTCTGGTGAAAAATATTTAAAGCTTCCTATAATGCTGTATTTTATCCGATCTTAAAAAGCGTTAAACTTATCCTGAAATCTTTAACAAGAAATCTGTGATATTTATTTTTATAAATATTAAAAATATGTGAAATCATTTTATTAATATAAAATAATTTAACAGACAGACAGACAGACAAATATACATTCTGTTTTTGTAAAGTCAGATAAAAATGTTAAGGAAAATAAAACACTTAAATTAAATTGGAATTAATTTATCTGACTTTGCAAAATTCAGATATATGGATTTGGGTTTGTCTGTCTGTGGACTCTTTATATTTATTAAGGGAAATTTTCTCTATATTTATTAAGGGTATTTCGTTTCTTTATGTTTATTAATGGTTTTTACCAGTTCTTTATATTTATTAAAGGATTTTTTCAAAAAGACTCCTATCTTCAAAAATTCTTTATATTTATTAAGGGATTTTTTCTACAAAAGACGCCTATCTTTAATAAATATTTTCCAACAAAAAGACTCCAATCCTCAAAACTTATTTTCAAAAAAAGACCCCTATCTCCATAAAATCATTGTTTATACGAAAAAATCGATAAAAATGAAAAAATTCATTGTTGAAAAGCAAAATATTCTGAAAAATAATTGAAAAATTGTATAAAATTAAAAAATTTTGTGGCATATTCCGCACTTTTATGAAGAAATATCTGTAAACAGTTGCAAAAAAATAGAATTAGAACCGATTAAACTGCGGCATATTCCGTTTTTCCGGAGTAGCATATTAAGTTATAATTAGATTTTTATAACGATTAATTTAATTTCAAATGAATAATTATGGAATAATCCACATTTTAGACTGGCATATGCCGATTTAAATAAGCAATTTTATTACTTACAAAATAACGAAAATGTTTAGATATAAATTTCAGTTATCAAACATAACGATATTAATGGGAGCGAGCGATAGAAGAGAGTGAGCGACCATAAACTATCTTAATTTAAAACTGCATTAAAAATATCAAATAACTATTAAAATAAAAATATCAAATAACTAAATTGAGTGGCATATGCCGTTAATGTCTACAGCTATCAAATAATAACTAAATTGAGTGGCATTTTCCTAAATATCTAATAATATCAAAAGTAACGATATAGAGTGGCATATGCCGAAAATGTTTAATAATATGATATAATAACGTAATCTAGTCACATCATCCTTTAATGTCTAAAAATAATGAAATTAACAAAAAGATTAAAAAAATAATTAAACACCAAAGCGCAAAGTCAGATATTACGGCCGTTTCGATCTTGTTTTTTAATGGATTTGACTTATAATCCTAATAAGTTAATTGTTATTGCATATATTCTACTGGTTAACTGTTAACCTCTTAACTTGATTGGTTCGGAGCGTGAATAGTGTCGAGTGTATAGTGTAAGTGTTACAGTCTAGCGATAGTAATAGCATTCGCAATATTATGGGCGTTTGAAACAGTTTTGCTCACACTGTACTCTACAGTACAGTACGAACTGTTTGATGAACATAGTGATCATACTATGCTTATATTTGTTTTGATTAACCATTTATTTTAAACGTGTCTTAACGCAGAATGTAACCATAAATAATTGCATTTCAAATGATTATAATCGCAACATTTTTGAACAGATGGACCAATTTTTAGAGTGATTTACTAATTATCCGTAAATATATTTATCATATAATAAAGTATATTTGAAAATAAATTAATGGCTGATAGTGATTGCGATGACGCAAATGAGAGACCATTTATTAGTGGTCCTCGAGTTGTGTCCATATATAAATCGGACACTGGTTTTGGATTCAACGTTCGCGGACAGGTTAGCGAAGGCGGACCTCTTCGTAGCATTAATGGCGAACTGTATGCACCGCTGCAACACGTGAGCGCTGTTCTTGATTGCGGTGCCGCTCAAAAGGCTGGCATTAGGAAAGGAGATCGCATTCTCGAAGTGTATGTACACAACCATTCTTGAAATGATGCCATATAATCATATGTTATTTGGTTTGGTTCAGAAATAGCATTAATGTCGAAGGATCTACTCATAAACAAGTGGTAGATTTAATAAAGTCTGGCGGAGATAAGCTTACGTTAACTGTCATATCTGTTACTCCGAAGGTAATCATAATCAACGTAAGCATACAAATCTATATTATTACGACATCTGTTATGTTTGATTGAATAGGAAGCCGAAAAATTAGAACCTGGAGACGAGTCATCCACTTATTCTTATTTCGATTACAGCGAAAAGCGTTCGCTTCCCATCTCTATTCCTGACTATAATTGGATCGAAAGAAATGGTGATCGCTATGTGGCGTTTAATATATATATGGCTGGACGCCATCTCTGCTCAAGAAGATATAGAGAGTACTCCAATTTACATAATAATCTCAAAAAGGAGTTTCCAGACTTTCAGTTTCCAAAACTACCAGGAAAGTGGCCGTTTTCGTTGTCTGATCAGGCATTAGACACCAGAAGAAGAGGTTTAGAACAATATTTGGAAAAAGTATGCGCCGTTCGTGTTATCGCTGAAAGTGATATTATGCAGGAATTTCTCACTGACTTTGATGACGAACACGTAATTTTATTTTTAACGTTTTTTTATTTTTTATCTTTGCTTTAATTTGGAATGCATTGCACTTTAAATCAAGTTTTAAGTTCAAAATACGGTACTATTTTTGGTATTTTATTTCAGTAAAATAATTTTTAAAAAACTCGACACTTGTTTAGCAACAAATATTTTTATATAATTTTCATATAAAGTTGTGTATGTCTTTTACTGTAAATGACAACACTTTTGAACAAATGGAACTTTTTTTGCTTTTAATAATAAGTAGAGAATCAAAATAATAGCATTTATGGCATATAAAAATAGCGCTATAAATAGCATTAATAAATGACCAA
>JAQGAW010001179.1:0-21049 GCA_034698025.1 Phthiracarus crinitus | reverse complement strand
ATAATTTTTGTTGGAGTTGTTGTGGAGTTGGTGTGAATTCTTAATGGAGTTGGTTGGAGTTGGAGCAAATATTTTTTACAATTTCTATCTCTAGTTCGAAATCCTCCAAACTTTTCTCACGTTTTGATCAGTACACTCCTAACTGGAATCTCTCTCTCTCTCTCTCTCTCTCTCTCTCTCTCTCTCTCTCTTCGTTAGCTTTCATCTTGAATATACCATTCTTTTGCGCTCGTATTCCTTTTCCATTGGTCAGCGTTTGAATGTTTAAAGTTTTGGACGGTTGAGGTAATAAAACGATAAAATATTAAATCTTTATTATGTGCCATATGTGTAACGGTCATTGCTATTCTTAAATCGCCTTTTAGCCACTTTTCATGTTGACATTTATTTTTTGAATTAATCCTTTTTATTTATTACACATTATCTCAAAATATATTCAAATTATGTGATAATATATAAAATGATTTTCAAGGCTCTATTAATTAGCTTTCGAAACAAAAATGTGAAATAACTATTAAAAATTTAATGTAAATAGTTATGAATTAATAAATGTTCTCAATTAATGAATAAACTATACCCGTTTAATAGATTTCTGATTATAGCCGTTAGTTTGAAAGTAAAATAGATTTATGAGATATTCAAAACACAATTTACAATTATTCGAGTAAATATACTTACATTATATATGAGTTTAGGTTTACCCAAAAATTATAAACATTAGCTCATAAGCTCAGCAGCAAAAGCTTAAGCTCTCAAGTGTATCACTACATGATTGAAAAGGTTGAGTTGATTGAGTTTATTCTCATCACTACTCGTTAGTATAGAGTATAGAGGTTTTACTGTAACTATAAGTGTACATGCGTTTTAGCATTTTATAGTATAACCTTTGATTTGATAACATTTCTTGTATTGGATTTAATTGTAATTTCGTAAATTCAAATCACAATTAATGTCTGCATTAATAAATCGATCATTTTCTATGATATCAAATGACATAAATGCTATGAAACTAAATGGAGACAAATTAAACGAATCTCCGCTTAAGATATTCGTTTCGGCAAAAAAGCGCATAAATGAGATATTTGTTAATATTAATGAATATGTTTGCGATTCGCACGCATTCATCAATAATATATGCGAAGACGTGGTAAACAGCGAACAGTTAACGCGTGTCAACACATTTATCGATAAGATTAATGGTATCAGAGATGTGTTACTGCGAGACCACATGAAAGTGGCGTTCTTTGGTCGCACAAGTAATGGCAAAAGTACTGTTATTAATGCTGTGTTGCAAAACAAAATACTTCCGTCTGGTTTGGGACACACAACCAATTGCTTCCTACAAGTAGAAGGTTGTGACGAAGACGAGCCATACATCATAGTTGAAGACGAGAACGAGAATGACGCGAATAAAGCGAAAAGACGTAATATCGAGTCAATTCTTCATTTGGCTAATGCTATCAATACAGACAAATTGGGTGATTCTACTCTTGTTAGAGTATTCTGGCCTAAAAGCAAATGTCCGCTATTAAGAGATGACGTGGTATTGGTTGACAGTCCAGGTATCGATGTTTCCGCAAATCTCGACGAATGGATTGACAAACACTGTCTCGACGCAGACGTGTTTGTTCTCGTTTCTAACTCCGAATCCACACTAATGAGAACTGAGAAAAATTTTTTCCATAATGTTAGTGAAAAGTTATCGAAACCTAACATTTTTATATTAAACAATCGTTGGGACGCTTCAGCGTCTGAACCAGAAAATCTAGAACTGGTAAAAAAGCAACACATGAGTAGAGATATGGATTTCTTATGCAATGAATTGAATGTTGTTAACCGAAAAGAAGCTGAAGACCGCGTATTTTTCGTTTCTGCGAAGGAGGTGTTGCAGTCGCGTCTCATGTCTAACCAACAAGTGTCTGCCAATTCTGCCGGTTTTGCTGAAGGTTTTCAAAAACGATATTTTGACTTTGAAAACTTTGAGAGAAAGTTTGAGGAATGTCTGTCAAAATCTGCGGTTAAAACAAAGTTCGATCAGCACACAAAACGTGGCAAAAAGCTAACTCAAGATTTGAGTGAAATATTGGAAAGTATTTATAATAAGGCAAATGAATTGAAATATTTGCGTTTAGCGCAGCGTAAAGAACATTACGACAAATTAGAGTTTATTCAGCAACAAATGAATTTATTAACGAATGAAGTGAAACATCAAATTTGTCATTTGGTAGAACAAGTGGAGGTCAAAGTTTCTTCGGCCTTAAATGAAGAAATCAGAAGATTATCGCTTTTAGTTAATGATTTTGAGCGACCATTCAGTTCAGACAATCTAGTACTTAATATTTATAAAAAAGAATTGCATTCGCATATAGAGCAAGGTCTTGGTTCCAATCTTCGCGCTCGTCTGTCGACTGCTCTTTCATGCAATGTTGAGTCCGCTCAGAAAGAAATGATTGAACGCGTTATTACTTTATTGCCACCAAACGAACAGCACAAACAATTCACTTATAGTATATCTCCGCGACAAAACTTTGAAATATTGTATCGACTCAATTGCGAATCACTTTGCGCTGATTTTCAAGAAGATTTAGATTTTAGATTCTCTTTTGGTTTGTTGCAAATGATAAGCAGATTTACGAAAGGAAATCTATACAAGAATGACGCAATATCTAAGTCGTTACCGCCAACAGCGCCTCAGACTCCTAGCAATTGTGAAGTTATCAAACCAGCAAATAATTCTGATGCTTTAGCTCTTATTGAAAAATTGTCATTAGTTTCGCCTCATTCACAAACCACTATTGGAGTATTAGCTGTCAGTGGGTTTTTGATTCGAACCATCGGTTGGCGACTCATTGCGATCAGTTTCGGTGTTTATGGCATTTTATACGTATACGAAAGACTTACGTGGACTAATAGAGCCAAAGAAAGTTCGTTTAAAACGCAATACGTTAATCATGCCACACGAAAATTAAAATTAATTGTCGATTTAACGAGTGCTAACTGTTCGCATCAGGTTCAACAGTAAGTGCTAATTGTTCGCATTTACAGTATCAAATTAATTTTTAAAATTTTTTTTAGAGAATTGTCGTCAACTTTCGCTCGATTGTGTCATTTAGTTGATGATGTTATAAAAGAATTACAGGCTGAGTTAAAAAATTTGGACGAAGAAATTCAAAGATTGGATGATTGCTCTAATAGTGCAAGAATTTTAAAAAATAAAGCTAATTATTTGAAATCCGAATTAGAAAAGTTTAGCGAACAATATCTCAATATTTAAATACAATATCTGTATTAACTAAGCTAGTCTTGAATTGTTGACTGTAGATATTGTAGATTTTAATTGTTTAGCATTAAAGCTTAAACTTTTATTTTACAGTGAAAATTGTATTGTTTAACTATCGTTAATACATCTCTATGTTATGTACTGTCTGTTGCAAAATGTTTACCCTTTGCTGTTCGAATAAACAATGTTTTTAAGTACATTCTTTGTTAATGAACTTACGGTATGCAACTCTTTCATTATTTGGTATTCACTTACCGTAAACTTTTAGAATTAATGGATATGATCACTACATCATAATTTTATTAGATATTTAATTTATATCTCAAAATCAAATATTTAACAAACTAAGCATAGATTTCATGAAATATTTTAAAAGGATTCAAGCTTTCAGTTTAACTGTTATAATTTTGAATGTTAAGCTTATTGTTTTGACGAATTTATTGAAATATTTTCATATATCGTAGTTCGGGATATTTAACTAAATAATATTATTTAATCAAATAATTAATATAATGTTGTTTACTAAAATAATTGCTGATGTAATTCGTGTCGATAATGGCTCATACGTTACATTTAGCTATCGTTTACGTATGGTGTTATCTGCTAATGACGATATGAGCTCATTGTATAGAATTTGAAGCATATCGCAAGAAAGCAGTTATATTTCGTTTCTAGTCGTTAGCAAACTAAATTTTTAAGAATCAGTGTGTGCTAGATATCGACTGCGTGGGTATACCCCTCCAAAAGTTAAAAAAAAACTTGACTTCTAAATTGTCCATCCAATCATTGAGTTTTATAACCTTAAACTTTGTGCAAAAATATCAAAATATCGTTTAAATTAGTTGAGATTTTCGAGGCGCAAGGCTTTTGTAGAGACAAATTGGAAAAAATTTGGACCGAAGGTTATAGCTTAAATCCGATGAGTTTACCCCATCTACCTTATAATTTTAAAAAACTCGAACGGAGACCTCTTCAACCCAGTCTTGAACACACTGATTTTAATTAAAATAAAAATACAAACCATTTTAAAGATTTAAAAATTATAATCAGTCATTCTGTTACTAAAGAAGAAACTATTTTTCCCCACTTTTTCCCACAATAAGTTGCAAATGAGATAGCGCTTGACTCACACGCAGTTTTATAGACGCAATTTATTGTGGGAAAAATTTTGGGGAAACCAGAATTATTTTATTCCTGCTGATTGTGCTACAAAAATTAAATAATTTTAAACAAAAACACAAAAATCCTCACGGAACCAAGCTCTACCTCAATCGACTCTACCCTGTCTAATCCGACCCCATGCTAGCATAAATAACCTGAACCCACCATACTTCCCTAGACTCCATATTTCCTCACCAGTCCCTATCTAGCCTTAATCGACCCACCCATTACTCCCCTCATCAGTCTTACCAGACCCCATCCTGACTCACATGATTCAATCTTTATGAATTGTCAGACCCATTCCCGTAAATAAGTTGAATGTAAAGTGAAAAACTATCTTAGTATGAGTTAAATACAATCAATTTAAAAAATTGAGATACAAATAAAAGAGATACTTACATAAGTATAAAAACATAACATCTCTAAACGTTTTAAATAAAAAACGGAAGAAATTTATAACAGAATAAATTATAAATTAAATCAAAATGAATTTAAAACCGAATAAAATTCTAATAAATATATCCCATAAAATATCCCGAGCACAGCCGATAATACCTAAAATTTAGTTAGCCTTATCCGAATTTACAAAATTTAATCGACTGTTAACAACCCCAACGTGCTCTACCATTACATAACCACAATTTATCAGTTATTATCGCCTTAACTTTTACCGCAAACCTGCGTACACCATAATCAATTAAAACCACGATCCCTACTCGACACCTCGAATCAATTCGACCCACAAACCCAACACCACTGGCTCGACCTGACAAAACTCAACCCCAACCGAACTCACCTGTCCCTCTCAACACCACTTTCTCCATATGACATGTTCAATGATTTTCTCGTCTAACCATTTTTAGGGTGTCCAACACTATTGAGTGCAATTTCATTTAAATTGAATAATTGAACTAAAATCCCTCCCGAATTTGAAGGATTTTTACCCCGAATTTGGTTGGCCTTAATGATGAGAATCAGCTCGAAAACATGAGCTGTATCTGAGCTCAGATAATTATAAATTTTTAGCGCTGAGCTGATTTAGCAAACAGCTCATAGTAGTATTAGCTGAGCTGATAAGCTGGAATTAGTCATTTTTATATATTTTTTGTATATTAATTTTCAATTATACTTACAAACTATATTTTTAAAAATTACAAAATAATTAATTATTATATGATTAATTGATTTATTCAATCGTTTTTTAATTTTAAATCATATTTCATATGCTTATCCGACCCAACCAATGCCCACCGAACCCACTACTCCAAACTTGACTCAAAATTGCCAACCCGACCCAACCACTTCCCAATTGACCATGACAAATTCAGTCCACTTTATTTTAACCAATCCCACCGATAATCTTGACAACTTATAAATTTTACTACCAAGACCCCATAGGAGGTGCCAGCAAATAACCCCTCAAATCACCACAACTTTTTAATTATAATACAACGTTATAGGTTTTCACTGTCAAATTATAAATTTTTTCCACCTTAACCCCTCTAACAAGGTTCCACCCTCTCACAACCTCAATACTGTCCAGGGGGTCTATCCCACAGGGAGCCTATAAAGGATATCACAAACAAATTTTGGATTTTATATATATGACTATAAAATTTCTATTAGAATTATGCAAAATAATATTTGCACATTCTATTTAGCTAAAGCTTTAAAAAATTCTTTTTATGCTTATTTATTCTATTAAGCTAAAATACGGTCTATAATTATTATCTAATTATGTAAACTTTTTATTGCAAGGTCAAGTCCAAGTCAGGATCCTTTAGATTTATTTATGTCCGATTTCTTAATCTATGAAGTGAGTCAGAGTGTTTGTCAAAGACCTTAAAGATTCTTACATTGGTATCTATCTATGTATTTAACAAAAGGAATTTCTTAGTATTGATGACATAAAGTTGTAAATATTTAGTATTCAATCTTATCATATAATTCGTAAATAACATATACTAGACTTTCGATGATAAAGCGATATCAAACTGATCAAAGATAGTGAGCTTTGATTTGAAAATGAACTCAGTTTAGTTTGTAAACTTGTTTACAGAAAAATATTGTTATTTAGTAAACCTCAACCTTGAACATCGACTTTATTATATCTTACTTAGTGTTTTAATATTATTCAAACATTTTATATTTTAAACAATATAATCAAATTAATTTGTAAAAATTTAAATCTATAACAACAAAAATATGTTATTTAATTATATATAGATTTAAATAAATGATAAAAATATAGTTTAACTTCAAATGTTTATTATATAAATGTATTTGTTTATGAAAACACATGATACTTCCAACTATTTATTATCTTATAAGATAACATTATGTTTGTCCAAAACTTTTTGAATAAGTTTTAGTACACTAAAAACAAAAGTTTAAATGCGTTTAAAAAGTTATTTAAAATAAATGAAATTGTTTTTGAAGTCATATTTATAACATAATAAGCACTTATTAATGACTGATATCATTTTACTCGTTGGCGGTGGTTCTCGCGAACACGCATTGGTTTGGAAACTCTTGGAATCACCAAAAATAAGTAAAATTTATGTGACGCCTGGCAATGCGGGCATAGCTTACCACAGCATTAATGTTGAAGTATTGGGTACGAGTTCAACAAACTATATTTTATTTTTTTACAATTATTTTCAATAATCTGCTTTAGATTTAAATATTCAAAACAATGACCAAATAGTGGAATGGTGTCACAAAAATAAGCCTCAGTTAGTGATATGTGGACCCGAAAATCCACTCGAAAATGGCATAACTGATGCGCTCAACAATATAGGCGTTAAATGTTTTGGACCGAACAAGAATGCGGCCAAAATTGAGTGCGATAAAGCTTTTGCCAAACAATTGATGACTAAATATAATATACCAACCGCTGATTATAAAGTATTTACGAATGCAAATGAAGCAAAAAACTTTGTTTCAAATTCACCAAACTATTTAGTAATAAAAGCGAGTGGACTCGCAGCTGGAAAGGGTGTTGTGGTCGCAGCTAATGTTAACGAAGCGTGTAATGCTATTGACAGTATTTTAACTAAAAATTTGTTCGGTAACGCTGGAAATACAATTGTTGTCGAAGAACTGCTTGAAGGCGATGAAGTGTCTGTTTTAGCATTCACTGATGGCATCCAATTCGCAACTATGCTGCCATCACAGGACCACAAAAGAGCTTTCGATGATGATATTGGTCCCAATACTGGAGGAATGGGAGCTTATTGTCGCTATCCTTTTATTGATTCTAATCTCTTGAAACGAATAGAGAATGAAATTTTGAAAAAAACTATTGATGCGCTCAGAGAAGAAGATCGTATGTTTGTTGGCGTTTTATACGCGGGATTAATGATTACGAAAACCGGTCCGAAAGTTATTGAGTTTAATTGTAGATTTGGAGATCCAGAAACCCAGTCTATTCTGCCTTTACTTGAATCTGATTTATACGATATATTCCAAGCATGTATTGAAGGCAATTTGAATTCAATAAATGTTAGATGGAAAAATAAATTTTCGTGCGGTGTTGTGATTGCTAGTGAAGGATATCCCGACAAACCAATACTTAAACACCAATTGATTGAAGGCATAGATGATGCTATGAATCAAGGATTTATAGTGTTTCACGGCTCCACTACTCTCATTCAAAATAAGTTTTACACATCAGGCGGAAGAATCCTAACTGTAGTGGCTGTTGAGGAAACTCTACGTGAAGCGGCAGAGCGGGCTCTTTATGGCGCGTCTTTAATTAAGATAAATCATTCGTTTTATAGGAAAGATATCGCGAAAAAAGCGCTTAAAAGGTAATAATTACAACTTTATAATTCATTTTATTTATTATTTACAGCTTAGTAATGTGCTTTCAGTGGTAAATTTACTTCTTCTTTATATTTTCGACAATAAGAGTTTTATCACTTACTGACAGTTAGTAATGGTCTAAATAGGATTACCACAAAATTAAATCTGTATAGTTATCTCATTTAGTTAACTAAAAAATACCAAATGATTATCACAAAAAGAAGTATTTACATCAAACAAAAATTTATGAGTCAATTTTACAATCTTTTTAAAAAAATTCTGAGTAACTAAAAATTGATATTAATTTACAGATTAACAAATAGTTTAGATTATAAATCAAGCGGCGTTGACATAGAAGTTGGTAATGAACTTGTGAGTCATATTAAAAAATTTGCTCAAATTACCAAAAGAAGTGGAGTTATTGATCAAATTGGGGGTTTTGGTGCACTATTTGATCTGAAAGATTCGGGATACATAGATCCGATATTAGTTTCCGGAACCGATGGCGTTGGAACTAAATTAAAAATTGCGATCGAAACTAAAATTTATAATACGGTTGGAATTGATTTGGTGGCGATGTGTGTGAACGATATTTTGGTTCAGGGAGCGGAACCTTTGTTTTTTCTCGATTACTTTGCTTGCAATCGATTACAACTAGACGTTTCATCCCAAGTTATTCAAAGTATTGCTAAAGGATGTGAAATCGCTAATTGTGCTCTCATTGGTAAATACGATTTATAATAGTATAGATTAAAAATCAAAAATAATATAGAATTAAAAACAGCTATAATAATCGTTAAAATAATACTTTTTCGGGTTATTAATTCGAATTATTTACGGTAATAAATTACTTATGGATATAAATCTATTTACCCAAATGGGTGCTTACCCAGGCTTGACTCCACCACTAAAAATCTGGAAGAGTTCACACGTCAATCCAAATTTTGAAAATTCAAACACAAAAATATTTAAAAATTCTGTAAAATATTGGTCAAACGTAAAAAAATTCTTCATCAAAACTGATGAGTTTCTGTGACCCACTAGTTTGTCCAAAATTTCAAAAAAATATCTTGAAAAATTTGTCGAGTTTTTCGAAAAAAAACATTCGCAAAAAATAGATCAATAGAATATTAATGAATTTAATTTAGGCGGTGAAACGGCTGAAATGCCTGGAATGTATAAAGACGGTGATTTCGATTTGGCTGGATTTGCTGTCGGAGCTGTCGATAGGAATTCTATATTACCGCGAATGTCTGAGATTAATGAAAATGACGTTATCATAGCTTTGCCTTCCAGTGGTGTTCATAGCAATGGTTTTAGTTTAGTGAGAAAATTGTTGGAAAATAAATCAATTAATTATAACGATATAACACCATTCGATAAAAATTCAAGTTTTGCTAATATTTTATTAACGCCAACAAAGATTTACGTAAAATGTTTATTACCTATTATTAAGAAAGGTTATATTAAAGCTTTGGCGCACATCACTGGTGGAGGTTTAATAGAAAATATTCCGCGGTATTTACTTAATTAAGTTTCATATTCTATATTTATCTAAGTATATTCATTAATAATAACTTACGATATAGAAAAAAAGCATTTGCTACTTTTATATTTCATAAATTAGAAACATATAAGTTTATATAAACTAGAATCATAAAACTAATTTTAATCATCAAACATTCAATACTATAATTTACTTAACAATCAAAATTAATTTTTGACAACTAGAATATTGCCTTCACATTTGTCAGCATTGATCGACGCAACAAAATGGCAAATTCAGCCAATTTTTGAATGGATTAAGCGAGAAGGAAATATAGATGACATAGAAATGCTCAAAACATTTAATTGTGGCATTGGAATGATCTGTATTGTTGATGCCAATAACGCACATCTAATTACGAGCGAAATTGAATCGATTGGTGAACAAGCGTTCAGTATCGGTAGAATCATTAAACGCGAAAACGATGCCGTATTAGTTGAAAATTTTATGAAACCTACGAAAAAGATTAATAAAAAAAGAGTGGCTATTCTTATATCAGGAATAGGATCTAATTTACAAGCATTGATAGACTACGTAAATAACAATACAGATGAAACAGCGATTGATATATGTCTGGTAATATCAAATAAAAAAGATGCGTTAGGAGTGGAAAGAGCAATGAAAGCTGGAATACCGACCAAAGTTATTGTCGCGAAAAAAGATGAATCACGAGTGGAGTATGATATGAGAGTGCATAAAATATTGGAACAATTTTCAATAGATATCGTTTGTTTGGCTGGATTTATGAGAATATTGTCAAATGAATTCGTGAATCTATGGAACGCAAAGCTAATAAATATTCATCCGTCTATACTGCCATCATTTAAAGGAATGCACGCATACAAGCAAGCATTAGACGCTGGCGTTCGAATAACGGGTTGTACTGTACATTTTGTGTCCAATGAGATGGACGATGGAGCTATTATTTTACAGGATTTTGTTCGAATCAACATCAATGATACCATTGATAGTTTAGAGGCTAAAGGAAAAGCTGTGGAACACATCACATATCCGCGAGCATTAGAACTCTTAGCGCAACAAAAAGTTAGTCTCAGTCAAAATGGAAAAACTGTTGTATGGAATATTTAAATGAATATTAAAATCGATTTAACATTATTATGATTGGAAAATAGCATAATTACGCTTTAAATTTATTTGATTTGTACTAAATCTCTAAATATTCGCATCAGAAAACACATGCAATCGAAAAAAATGATTTTTGTTTTTATGGAATATACCGATAAATTCAAAACAGAACTATTATTACAAATAAAATTAATTGTGAATAAAGCTAAAACCAATTGATATTAATAATTTTAGTTTATAAGTGGTTAATTAACAATTAATCTCTGCTATATTAATGAATAAACAATTGAGTGCACATTCCGAGCACAACCCGAACAGTTCAGAAATTGCCGAATATAATGGTCTAAAGGTTTACTTACAAAATACTATTATAATACATGATACCTCAAAATGTGAGGTTCACCTGATTGGCGATCCGGTTATTGTTGTTGTTGTTGTTGTTACCCCCGAAGCCTGTCTGCATACGTTTCAGACTTCAGTCTCGAGTATGTACTCGAGGCCGACTCAGGTTGTTCCGAGTCAGGGGAGAGTGCTATCCATTTTGCTTCTCAATGAGAAGGGGTCTTCGACCATCGCGGCGGATAGCGCTAGAAGAGCTGCGGTCACAGATTAACGTGGACACCACCGAACCTGAAGCGACCAGAAATGGCGCTAACGCTGGGAATGCTGGTAACGAAGAGGCGAGAGCTGATGTTCGGGACGATCGTCCACCGCCTGGGGGCGATTCACGCGAATAAGCTGCACATCTGGCGATTTTGGCACACATATCATATTTCAGTTTTTTATTACTCAACCATCTATTTTATTATTTTACGTTTAACGGACAAAACGATGCGATTGAGGGAATCATTTAAATTCAAAGAAAAGGAACCAATGATGGAAAAGCGAACAGATTTAAAGAAAGAGAATTATAAGGCGAAGCAAAGAAGAAACGGTTGTCATTCTCCTCAGAGATACGAATCGCTAACATCAGTGCCTCAACGATTAATGCATCGCTTTGTCATATATATTTTAGTTACTATTTTATCAGTATTATTATTTAGCTTACAAACCAGTATTAATATAAATAATTATTATTTTATTTTATTTAACGAAAGCGTGTGCCAAAGATTGTCATTATTAGAATTTGTACTTTTATTACGATATCGAAAACATTAAAACATTTACTAACCTAACAGACGTTAAGTTATTTACAAGTAAACCCCGTCCCGTAACAGTAAGTTACCGAACGGTGAAATCTTAGGTTTACAGAACCCACTGTCGCGACTGTTCTCTCACTGGCGATCCGGTTGTCAATTAACATATCGCACAGTGAAGGGGTTTCCACCTGTTAACCGTTAGGTTAATAAAATTCTATGTCTATTGCAGTATTATTATAGTGATTACTAAGGATGTGAATTAGCGGGTAAATCCCATTTTAAAAAAGGAATCGTGATCTTTGGGAAAATACTATTAATTAAAAGATTGATTTTCGTTAATTAAAATTATATAACTTTAATTTTCCCGTTTTTGAGGTTTTATTTAAATCTCCCGGTTTTAAGAAAATAGGCTATATTTTTCCCGTTTTAACTATACATTGAAAGAATAATTTTTTAATTAAAGAAAAGTTAAACCATTTTACAAAATTTTCCATTTGTTATCTTCTTAAAAACAATTTATGAAAGGGTTCTTTGAAAAATTAATAAATTTTGAAGGGTATTTTAATTTATATAAAAATTCATTCTGTTTCAAAAGTGCTAATTAAATAAATAAAATTTATTTTAAAATTTATTTAAAATTTGTCTTTTATTAAATAAATAAGTATTTTGACCTAAAAACCTTTCAAATTTTGATATATTTACAAATAAATTTATTTTTTATAGCTATTTTTATTTTCCCGATTTTCCGCCCGTTTTTTCCACTTTTTTGTCCTGGTTTTTCACATCCTTAGTGATTACCCTGAGTTTCAGTTTCGTTTTCACATAAAAATCTAAAAATTAGGGTTAATCATCAATTTGTGAACAGGGTCTTTAACCAATAAGTTGAGACGATGAAATTCGATCACTTTCGCATTTATAGCTCATATAGTAAAGTAATTACACTCTTTTAAATATTTTGCAAAATTTTAATTATAAATATCTTTATCTGTAGAATCAATATATGTAATAGACTCGGAATCAAATGATGTTTCATTAATAAGGATTAATTTTTTAGCTAAAGTAATTTTTAATTCATATTGAATCGCTTTTAGTTTTTGAATTCTTTCATGTGATAATCTGTTTCTTTTGAATGAATTTTTCCTTTAAATACTAAAGCTTCTTTCAATTGATGCATTTGATGAAGGAATATATAATAATTTTGTGGTTATAATAGAGAGTAGTTTGCAAGATTTATAGCTAGAAATGTTTTTCCACCAATCCTATCCACAATCGTGTTTTTCTGACCATAATAATTCAGATTTAAAGTAACCTTTAATATTTATATTAGCTTTGGTGCATGTATTAGTTCTAGAATTAACATTTATGTTTTGCATATCTTGAAATGAGTTAATAATAAGGCTTCTGTTTTCATTCCATTGATTGTATTTTGAAGCAAAAATTAGTAAATATTAATAAGCTTTTGTCTGTCTATGTCATTCAAATTTTTTATTTGTAAATTGGGATCTAATATATCTAAAACTTTTCACGCGTTTCGCCAAAACCAATGAAATGCATGCGATTGTTTGAGTGATATATGAGTTGTGTGCATTTTTTCTCTTTTCAAAACGTTTAAATTCAAAAGGAAATAGGGTAAGGCTAATTGATATTTGATACAATTTTTAAATATTTCTAAATATTGTTTAGGGTTTCCATAAAACCTGAGCTTACGGACGTCATTTTAAATTGTGTCCAATTGTCTTATGTTTCACTTAATTTTAGAAATTATCGGAACTTTTTGCAATTCATAAAATATTTATTTAAAAGTTTAAGAATAAGGTTGTATGTGATTACAATTATAGAATATTATTAGAATAGAATAAGGTTTAAGAGTTTAGAGATAATACTAAACAGTGAGTTAGATGACAGTTAACTGAGACATGTTTCAGTGATTAGTCTTAAATAAGATAAGAGCCGTTACTAAAATTCTGCCATATGCTCATCCTTACTGGAGAATTATAGTTTACACGGCACTCAATTATATCGATAGAGCACAGAGTTAGGCCTCTGTCCATCGATTTATTCGTTAGTAATAGGCAGCGTTCTAAAAGTTTGCACTATCTATAACTTTTTATACTAGTTAGCATTATTATAGCAAAATTTGTACTAAAGTGTATTCGTGCTCTAATTAATACATCCTTTATGTCGATATAGGAGATTTATCTCTGCGGATGTATGGAGCCGCAAATTTTAGTTGCAATAACCTCTTTAATGCTGCATTATAGGGTCTTTATTTTAAAGCCATGCAATAATAAATTTTTTTAAATAGTTTTATATAATTACTCAAAAATTATTGATTAAATGATAACGATATGATATAAATTTTAAAAGTTATAATTAAACTTTTTATTGATAATAAATAAATTAGGATATAAAATATAAAATTTAGACTTCATCAAATAATTAAATGAAATAAAAGTAGTTCGAAATTTAATAGGAATCATAAAAGAAACTTATTTAAACATTTGCAGATAATGGAAATTTATAAAATAAACTTAGAATATTTAAAAAGCTAAGTTTGATATTGTGTCTCATTGTAATTTGCGTTTAATTGTGAACAAAATGCCTCACATAACATGCTTTATTTTAAACAAAAATGGTTTGAATTATATTTTAATAATAACGACTTTGCGTCAGAAATATAACTGTTTTATTATATGCAACGTTTAATAAACGTTTCGTATTTTAGACAACTTTATATGTGACTATAGGTCACAACAAAATAATTTCTACAATTCTCGATCAATAATATTCATTGTTTACATGTTAATTTAGACAATAATATTATGATTTAAAAACTATTTCGCTTTATTCTACATAAGTAAATAAGGAAAAAATACAATTTCAACAGAACCAGTTTAGTTTAAATGATCTTTATTATTAGCACTCTATAGAAGAAGTATATATTGTTAAATAAATTATTGGGAATTAAACAATCAAGTTATCTAATTTTTGAAGAACCAAACGAATGGGTTCAATGCTTGATTCCCATCAATTTCAGTCACGAACAATAGATAAGAGAAGTTCGCTTTGCATTGACTGATGGAGAAACGGTAATCAGATCAAAAATCGGCGAATCGGGCGCTGAAATTAATCCACGGCGCATCCCGTACTCTGTGGTTACATAATAAAGATTTATTATTTTATCGTTTTATTACCTCAACCGTCCAAAACTTTAAACATTCAAACTCTAACCAAAGGAGAAAGAACGCGACCGCAAAAGGAATGGTATTATTTAAGACGAAAGCTAACGATGAGGTAGAGATTCCACTGAGTCTACTGCTCAAGACGTACGAAAGATCTGAAAGTTTCGAATTCATTTTTTGATTTACTTTGTTTTTTTATTAATAATCTTACGATTTTGTTCCTATTATTAGTATAATTAGCGATTGTTTTACTATTTAATAGCACTTTATTCATAATCAGATTATTTTGATATTCTGTATTACATTTATTTGATATTTACATCATAATTGCCATTTCGTCGTAACGAAGTTTATTACATTTCTATTTTTGTACGTTTATTAATAAAATTAATTAACCGAAACAAAGTGCGTTAAATTATTGTTTGGTCAGTTCATGGAAACTGAGTGGGAAACCACTAATAAATAGTGTCCCTTTTTATTTTGTTTTATTATTTGATTGAAAATGTTGTTTTAAATTCGTTAAATAAATTATAAAACGAAATTCGTTTAATTTCGTTAATAATTTTTAAAAAAAATTAGTTTTATTTGTTTAAAGAATTTTTTATTAAATCTGATGGTATATTTTTGAAAAGTAATAACTTAATAAATTATTTACATTAAATCCTTTTGAGTTCGTTATATTTCGATCATTTTTTGGTATTTGACACAAAAATCTTGATAAAACCTAACTCACTTATAAACACAAACATTCGGTTTAGAAATTTTTTTCAAATATTGAGTAATTTATTTTAAAAGAAAGTGTTTTTTAACACGTAATAATAATAAAAAATACACATAAATATGTTTTTATTTCGTTTTATTTATTTAACGAAATAAATATAAATTCAGATTTGTTGTGTTTTATTTCGATTAAATTGTTTAAACAATTAAAAAGGGACACTACTAATAAAGTCGTTATCCCTTTTGTCGGTTTACATATCAATTGTTTTATTATGCTTTCAAATTGTGATTAAGTTAAGTATGATTATTATTAATAATAATATTAGTGCAACGCTATTCGTGTCTAAATATTTTAATAACGATTATTTTTAAGTTCTAATCATTGCAATGCAAATTCAATTTATGATTAGTTTAAAATCTGTACAATAGGGCCGGTATTACGCAGTGATAGACTAGTAGATTGTAAGCTTATAGAGATATAGAGATGTTATCATAAGCGTAAACGTGTGTTCGAATGTTTATATGTTATTTGTATTGTATATTGTTTTTAGTGATTTAACATGACTTACGATAACATATATTAACGAACAGTAAAAGTAAACTTATAGCATATATGCAACACTAACTTATAGTTAAACTTTTGGAATTTGATTGAATGATTGAATGCTAACTCAATGATGACATTGATTTCGGTGATTCAATATGAGTAAAGCAAACAAACGAATTGATAAATCGTTATTTGATTCAAACGCATTTACCATTAATTCCAACGTTTTAGAGAAAGCATATAAATTGGATTGTGATGTCTGTAAATCAAAATCAAATAAGTATATCCATATTAAATAACGATATTGTTTATGTTATAACTTATAACATTAATGGTTTATTAGAAATTGTAGCCTTAATCCTCGATGTCTGAATGGTTTGGGTGAGAAGACATGGCTCAGCGATGAAGTGGACGACCATTTGTTGAATGGAAACAAACATCCAAACAGTGAACGACGAGTGATGTCGTCGTTCGTTGGTTTGAAGAATTTGGGCGCAACTTGTTATGTGAATAGTTTATTACAAGTACGCATATGTACTTCAATATGTGTTTCCATATTAATCTATTAAATTGTGGTTTAGGTCTGGTATCACAATCCTATACTTCGAGAAGCGATATACAAATGGTGCGCAGATTACGATCCCGAAGAACTGTCACATCAGGAATATCTGCTGAAATCGTGTAATAACGGCGATATAGAGTACATGCCAATCACAGCGATCGCTAAATTACAATTGATATTCGCTTTCATGCAATTCGGTTTGAGACGCTTTGTCGATCCATCGCCTATTATTAAGTGTTTAGAGTTGGATGAATCGCAACAACAAGACGCTCACGAATTCAGTAATCTTTTTATTAGTCATATCGAGAAAAAATTGACATTTCAACGCGACTCCTCTATTAATAAAATTATCGAGAATCAGTACTGCGGTAATTGTGCTTATATTACAAGGTTTGTCAATAACTGTGAAAGTACTGTCAAATTCAGTTAGACATCACATCGCGTTAATTTATTGCATTATTTGATAGATGCCAAACGTGTGGCGAATCGTCTCGTAATGAATCTCGATTTTATGAATTGGATCTCAGCATAAAAGGATGTAAAGATATTTTTGATTGTTTAGACCAATATTTAAAGGTAAATACAGTTTTTGTTTTTTGCTGTGCATATGATTAATATACGAATAAAATACTTGTATTAACTGTAATAAATGATAATTAGGAAGAGAATTTGGAGGGAAATAATCAATATTATTGCGGTAAATGCAGAAGTAAACAGAATGCGATACGTTTTATACAATTAGAAAAACTTCCACCAGTTTTAACGCTGCAGTTATTAAGATTTGTTTATGATCCACAAAAAGGGGGAAAGAAAAAACTAAATTCATTTTTACGTTTTCCCGATACACTTGTTATGTCACCATTCATTAAATCGTTTTCGCCGACTACTAAAGCAGAAATGACTTATCATTTAAGCGCAGTTCTGATACATCGCGGCCCAAGTGCTCACTCTGGTCACTATATCGCTCATATTAAAGACAATAAAACTTGTTCGTGGTATAAGTTTAATGATGAAAAAGTGGAAAAAATTGAAGGACACAAACTAAAACTTGATTCAGACGATGGCAATGATGAAACTCATGCGACGGAAAATATTGCCGATAAAAATAAGGATAAAGGCTGGCACTCGTCTAATAACGCTTATATGTTGGTTTATAAGAATGAAACGCAACAAACTCCCGATTTAGCTGACAATTATGAAGCTTGGAATGTGCCTAAATATTTACGAAAAGTGATCGATGAAGACAATATTAAATTTGAGCAATTTGTTAGTGAACTCGAACAACAAAGAAATTTAAGTATTAATGAGAATAAAAAGCATCAGCAAGAAGTAAAGAGCGCCTATAAATGTTTACCAGCAGTTCAGAACACTGATTACGAATTTATATCAAAATCTTGGCTCATTAATTGGTTAAGCAGTCGACATTTTAATAAACTTGAAGCTGTGAACAACACTGAATTATTGTGTGAACACGGAAACTTAAATGTTAGTGTCATTTCTTCATTTAAGTGTATATCAACTTCTGGCGCGAATATTATTTACGATAAATATGGCGGCGGACCGCGACTCGATAAGAACTCGTTGTGTCGTATTTGTATTCTAAATCAGGCAACTATTGCTCAAACAAAATCGAAAATAGATGAAGACCAGAAATATATCTCTTCACAGCTTAAATACACGTTATCTGATGACGAAGAAAGCTATTGGATTGGGAAGCAATCGCTACGTAATTGGAAGAATCTTAAAATGAAATCAGTGGCCATCGAATGTAACGATAACACGACGGAAAACAATTTTAGCGACAATACCAGTGATAATTTTACGTTTGATAATAATAGTAAATTTAATATTGAAATTGTTTGCTCTCACGGAGAGTTAATTCCTAATGAAAGTAATCGAAGATTAGTTGCTAGAAATGTGTGGCAAGTTTTTAAAAATCATTTTCCAAGTGCACCTCAATTCTCGAAAAATGCTATGGTTTGCCAGAAATGTATTTCAATAGAGGAACAATTAGAAACACTAAAGATTCAAAACAAAGGAATAGCTAATGAGCAAAAAGTTAGTTTGCAATTTCTGTTTAACGGACGCCACCGGTTATGTTGGGATGATTTGATGTGTGACATAACGTATCATGTATTGAGTAAACATTTTTTTAAAACTTGGAAGAACTTTATTAATGATCCATCGAAATACGATCCGCCAAATGAGATCAAAAATACGGACTTATTTTGTGCGCATCAGTTATTTTTATATCCGCCGAAACAAATTGATTTACTCGACGATAAATGCAAATTTATTGTGATATCGAACGATGAATGGGTGACTCTTACCGGGTTTTACTCATTTGACTTTCCGATTCAAATTAGTGTTTATGACCAAAATGGTCTTAGACTTATCCAATCAAATCCGTCTCATTGCGATTCTTGCCATCAGAGTCTTATTTTAGAGGAAGAACGTAATCGTTTAACGTATACTAATCAGTATATATATATTCGTCGAATCGAAAACATTGAAAGTCTTTCCGATTCGAATTGTGATAAAAATGATGAAATCACTGATAATTATCAAAAGTTAAATAAAAAGCAAAAAACCGATGATAATATTTTCAGTGGAAACCTAATGCTTAGACGAAGTTCGCGACGAAGAAAGAATAAAAATGAAACGGAAATTAAAGTTTCGTCGTCTGATACTTTAAAACAATTAAAAGTACAAATAATGAAAATATTCAAAGTTGCAACTTATGATCAACAGTTATATCTGAACGATACACTTCTAACAAACACCGAGAAAACTCTGGCACAGCTTCATATCGAACCTCACAGTATCATCATTTTAAAGGTTTGTTTCAATATAAATAAGCTTATTTTATTTGAACTACACATCGCATAAACTTATACTCTGTATATCGGATATACTCTAATTTTATCTTAATTTTATCAAATCCTTTATTAATATAAGACTGTGAACAGACATACATATGGTTAAAAGCATCAGTTCTGCTTCTTATTGAATTAATGCGATTAATTATTTTTAGGTAATTGATTTTATATATAATAGTGCCAATACTAACAACATTGAATAAGAATTAATAACGTGTTATTCAATAATTAATAAGCGAAACTCCGCTTTTTGAAGCACATCATTAAATTGTTATGAACGTTATTTGAGACGCATTATTATTTACCATAAATCGTACTGATTGTCCGAGCATTGTCTAAAGAATAATGATTTATAAATGCACACTACAGTACACAGTGGCGTATAAACTGATAAATTTTTCATTTTAGATTTTAAAAATTTTATTTACAAACTGTATTTGTTATGATTTCTTAATTTGAAAATTCTAATTATTGTAGAGCTTCATTGAAAAGATTATTTTGCCTTTTTAGTAATAATTAGGGTCTTGAAAATCGTTAGAAAAAAACATGTCAAATCGTTTATTAATCGTTAAATAAAAGTTCCCAAATCGTTAGAAAAATTCGTTAGAAATTTTATATTCTAAAATAATTTAAAAACGAATTGTGGTTAATTAAAACCTAAAATAAATTCATTAAAAACCTTTCTGCTATCATAAAAAATTATATTATAAAAATTAAATATAAATCAACAAAAACTGAAATCTATAATTTTAAGTAAAATGCACTTTTTCTGATTAAAAAATACAGATTTATTACCAAACGAGTTTAGGATATCTTTGATAATAATATTTTGGTACATTCTTACTGTTTTTTTCGCATTTTTAGACTATTTTTAAGACAATTCTACAAAAATTGTTAGCTATGTTTGAATTCGTTAATTTCGTTAGAATCGTCAGAAAAATTCAAATATATTTAAAATCTAATACGATTAAAATTATTGTCCTTATGGTTCGAATAGAGTAATTCAGTTGAAAAAAAATAAATCGTTAATTAACGATTTTCAAGACCCTAGTAATAATATAATTAGGGCTAGTATTTTCCGGGACTAAAAAGTGGATAAAACGGGAGGGAACCGGGAACAAAAAATGTATTAAAACCGGG
>JAQGAW010001178.1:0-21055 GCA_034698025.1 Phthiracarus crinitus | reverse complement strand
GTTTTAATAATGTTGTTTTAAACAATAGATTATCCAATTCTATCCTATTTTTAGCATAATTTAATTTATTTTAACGCTAGTTATTAATATTTTAAAGCCATTTTAACAAACAAATAGTTAATTTTTAGACTTTTAAAACCCATTTTTAGCTCATTTTATGTCCATTTTTAGCATTTTAAAACGCATTCTTGTCCTATTTAAACACCATATTAAGCCAGATAGGAATCTTTTTATGAAGATAGGAGTCTATTTTTTTTAAAAAAATCTCTTTATTAACATAAAGAAAAAATCCCTTAATAAATATAGAGACCGGTCCACAGATGGACGGACAGACAGACGGACAGACGGACAGACGAATATTGCAAATAGCTCCTTTAGTTAAAGTGAGCTAAAAAAGTAAAACAGATATAAAATTAATTAATAGTAAAATACAAGTAAAATTATAGAATATAAAAAGTAAATTAAAAGTAAAATTTAAAATTGAAAGTTAAACAACACTACTTAAAAATATGTACAAAAATTAGTAAACTGTAAATATTTAAAATCGAATTATTTGCATTTTATTTAATTTCGGTCCTATCTATGTCTTAAGGTTATGAAGGGTTTGTTGTTACTCCAATCTGTTGGACAAATCCCAAATCCCTCCCAATAACTTTATGCATTTTGTCCATAGCTATTGGATTAAATCGGTTGTATGTTGGATTAAGAAATAATAATATATTACTAATTCAAATTAATATTTTTAAAAATCACATTTAATATCTTTTTTTATTAACCATCTAAAGTTTACTAATTAAATCTCTATCCTCCAAACTTTTAAAATTTTTAATTCCTTTAAATGTTTTTCGTTGAAAAATCAATGCTATAAACCAATCCGGTTGTCGTATAACTGATTCCTATAACTTAAACGATTAGTTATGGCAGAAAGAACGCTCCAGGAATTATTATTGACAGAAATCTCTTTAATAATTGCTTTGATTCCGATCCATTTTTCAATACCCACTGGAATAATTCACGTGGTAATATAAAACATTACTCTCCAACATCTCCTAACTCAAATAAAAGCAAATTTTTAATTTTGATTTAAATCCAAGCCATAACATTCATCTCGAGTTAATCTAGTAATCTTTTTCCTGTTTATGAACCACAATATATCGTATGTTTTAAAAATGAGAATATCGTTGTTTAAAAACTTATTATTTTATATATTGTATATAAATATATAATCACCACTTCAATTTTCATAGATTTATTGTTTAACAATAAAACAAATAATTAATTTCGCATTCTTTTTTCGAGCGTTAATTCCTGTATTGATCCAAATAATGGGCTTATTATTAATAGATTGTTCCTATTTTAATAACATGTAACAATCAGTTTTCGTTAGATTCCTCTAACATTAATAATGTAAACAAAACCTTGATATACAGAATACAAAAATAATTATAAAATCGGAGGACAGTATTTATCCATTAGATCGGCCAAAATTTATGCAATTCTTTAATCGCATTAAGTATCAGAGTTATTAACGTTTTGTAAGATAATGGTTTTAGCTTACTTTGTCCAAAGGAGATATTGGATTTAGGATGTCAAATGTATGCCTGTATTCTTTCTATATATTTATTAAGGAATTTTTTCTGTATATTAATAACGGGATTTTTTAAAGATAGAGACTTTTTTAGTGATAAATGTTATAAAATGTGCTAAAAGTGAGCCCAAAATGGTAAAAGTCATAAAATGGTCTAATTATGTACAAAGAGTTTAAAATAGCCTAAATATGACAAATAAAAAACTAAAGATTTACTAAAGGTTGGTTAAAATAATCAACAATGGCTTTAAATTCGATTAAATAATGATTAATATAGCATAAAATTAGATCACATAGTGTTTAAAATAACATTATTAAAACTTTCGAGTTAAAACTAATCAAATGCGAAATCATATTCGTTTATATAATACATTTAAGTATCCGCTTAACAATTTATATGATGTTGACTCGACAACTGTACAAAACACAACTGAATCAAACATTTTAAAATAATTATTGAAGTATTTTTTCAAAAATGTATGAAAAAGCTATGAAATATAATAAATGTATTAATTTCCTAAAAAACAAAGTAAAATCAACAATATAAACTAAAATATAAATGCCAAAAAATATTCAATGCTCTAATATTTTGACAATGCAATTGAATTAAATTAGAATATACTGCAAAGTTAGCTCATTTATGAATGTTTATTCTCTTTCTTGTTTTAATTTATAATCAGTATAACTATACAACAAAAAATAATGAATGTGATAAATTTGATTCATAAAACAAATAAAACAAAAAAAATCAAAAATCTATAATATCCCAGATTTAGCCATATTATTTATAAAATTACATCACTATAGGGTGACATTGTATCGCGATGTAATTTCGGTGTTACTGTTGATTTCGTATTTAGTTTTGAGTTTGAATCAGTATTTGGTTTAGAGGTTGTTTTGACAACCTTTGCTGGACTGCGACGTACTCTCAATCCATGATAAACTGTCTGCTTTCCAAACACGTTCATTGAATTGGAGCCATAGTTGAGTTCATTCTGATTTCGATAATCTCTAGAGTCGCTTGATTTAAACAAACAGAATGTAATCAAAATCATAAATAATGCAAACATTATCACTTTAAGAGACATTATTATAATTGCTAGTGAAGGCCACGTTATAATTACTATTAATGAAAACGCCACGTATTCAATTATTAAGTTACCCTTTCATGCAATTTAATATGTTATCAAAAAATACTATAATTTATTATAATTAAAATAATCTCTTATCCATTATTAAAGATATAAAATCATTTTCAAATTTAAAAAAAATTCCAAAAAAACAGGTAAATAGTAATTCCTATTTTAACGCAAAAAAATTCAAAAATTTTTTATTGCATACATATTAAATTTCAAAATTATTGCGTACAAATTATGCGAGCATTTCGAAGTATCATTGTACTAATGCATAAAAAGCTGTTTTTTCTTCATCTTGGTTTTTATGCTAATCAATATTATTAATATAAATAATTGTCTATTATTTGTATTAATCGTTTGAACCGATATCATCATACAAATTACTAAAGTTTTAAGTCAGCGAATTGACAAAAAACAGTATCTATTAGAATGTTTAATAAATTAATAATTATTAAAAGTAGAGACCCGCCTTAAAATCCCTTCCCGCACTTTTATCCCTTCCCGCACTTTTATCCCTTCTCGCACCCAATCTGGAGAATTAATAGATTTTAAATGTCGTATGCTTTACTGTGTTCCTTTCAACGCTCAAAAGATAGCTTATGTGTATGTGTATATATATATATAAGTGTTTCGCCAGTTGTATTTTTTATTATAATATAACTTTATATAAACAGTAATTATTACAAATTAATATTTGATTCAATGTGAAAGTTAACATAACAAACCGAAAAAACATGTCCGTTTTAATTATGCTGTGAATAGTATTATGTATACAGTACTGCGTAGGCAATCATTACACTCGACCATTATTCATAAATATTATTAGTTAGTATTTAATTTAAAATTAGGATATTTATATAATATTGTTGGTATGAATTATTTTTTGCCATAATATCTAGGGAAAGCACCGGTCGGATGATGCCATGTCGGCAATTCATCCTTTCTCCGAGGTTTTGGTTTTGGTGGATTTTTTTTCTCTCTTTCTCTGTCTTTTTTCATTTTTTCGTAATCCGGAGTCCACGTGCCTTCTTGTGCCGGTCGTTCAGGAGTGTATCGACGTACTCGGTATCCACGATTTGCGGAAAGCTTTCCGAACAAGTTTAACGAATCCAAGAAATAGTTGAGAACATTTCCGTTTCCGTGTTCTTTGGATTCGCTTGAGTCGAACGAAGAGAAAGCGATAAAAATGATAACTATTGTAAACGTGAACACTTTAACACACATTATTTAGAGATATTGATCGTTATTTTATTATTAATTTTGATGAAAACGCCACGTATTCAAATATTTCGTTTCATTTTTTATGCAATTCAATATGTTTGCGATAATTTACTACAAATTACGTAAACTATATTTTCGTTTATTGAAGTGTGTGAAAATTGGTTGAATATATTTAATACAATTAAGTGACAAAACGTATAGCCGTAAATACGGTTCATTATTATTTAAATGTCATTGTGTCTATATTAGCAAAATAAATCCGTTGTGTTAAAATCTAAATAATATTTATTTTCTTTATTTTTATTGAAAATTTAACTCCTTTTTAAATATTAAATTAATTAAAATTTTATAATTAATGTATAATGAAATCTTTAATTATTTAATTTGATTTTGAAGCAAAATTTAAAATATTAACTTTTCAAAGTCCATTCAGGATAAAATATATTGAGAATTTAAAATGATTTTGATAAAATTCCAAAAGATTGCACATCACTGCAGATAATATTTTACAAAGTTTATCAGAAAGTATCTAAATTTAGGATTACTGCCAAATAAACTTCCGACTATATTCTTTGAACTCTGCATTATCGACTTTCTTCTATTAAAATTTGATTTTTACACAAATTAATACATTTATAGCTAATAGCATAAATTATCATGGTCTTTTTTTGTATAAATATATATATATTTTAATTTTAATATAAAACAAGAACGACACATTCACAGAGAGCTCGCTTTCTTCAATAAAATAAATATTTAAATATTCATAACAAAAGCCACAAAAACGTAAATATACTGCATCACAGAAAGACATAAATACATACATACATACATGCATACATATTGCGTACACCAAGACAGACATACATATATACATAGTGCGTACACCAAGAGAGACAGACAGGCTGCGAACGCTACGAAGTAGCGACAGACATGGTAAAATCCATGAGCTAAAAATATTCGATAATTAAATAACAACTGTTAATACCTAAAAAATACTCTTTAATAAAATAATTTAGAGATAGTAAAAATTTAAAAACTGTAACACATTAATATAGAATATAAATGCAAATTATTTATATTCCAGTAAAGCGTAAATTAAGTTAAGGATATGTGTATTATACAGAAATGCTATATTGCACATATGGCTTAATTTTTTTTTAAAAAACGTTTAAGCGGTCCTAATATAGTTGACTTTGAGCATTAAATTTTCTAAACTATAAGATACCATTAATTCCTTTACAAATATAGTTATAAAATTGATAAAAAGATTTTTGTTATTTTAAAAGATATTGAATACTGTTATAAAAAACAACTCATTATATTGGTATTTATTATAAAATTGTGCGATAAAAATTAAAATACGAAAATTTTCACATCATTTGTTTCCCAAATGACAAAGCATGATACGTCTGATTTTACTCAATTGTATTTATATTAGGATTATATCAATCTCTATCATTAAGCAAAATATATAGCATTATTGATATTAAAGTTTTAATACAAGTTAAAAAAATCAATTGCCTATTTTTAATTGAATATTACAAGTAAAAAAATTGAAAAATCTTTGTTGTGATCGATTTTAATTTTAATGATTTACAATAATTTGGAATTATGGGCAAAACTAAATCAAATTTGATAATAACCGATGATATTAATATCGCGAATTCGGTAGTTATCGATATTGGTGTTGATATTCGTTTTTATCAACGTTATAACTCCGAAGAAAAACTGGACTCGAAGTTTAATAACGAACAAAAAAAATATGATGCGATCAGAGAAGCATCAAATAATAGCATTGGAAAAATGAGTAGTTTTACTGAACCAGTATCGATGTCGTGGCACAATATCAATGTATTTAGTAAACCTTCTTTAAGCTGTTTTCCCTTTAGAAACAAATCGGATAACAAAATATTTCATATTTTAAAAAATGGTACATATTTTTATAATTTCAATGAGATTAATAATTTAATTTTAATTAGTAAATGGTGAGGTAAAACCGGGACAATTAATGGCTATTATGGGTTCGAGGTATGTATCATTTATAACATATTTAAATTTATTTATATTTTTGAAATTCGATAGCTTATTAAATTTTAGTTTAATACATTGAACTATCAAAAACAAAAACTTTTCTAAATTTAGAACTTATTTTCTATAATAAACATTTTTTTGCGAAATATATTATTAATTCGTACAATCACTTTCAATAAATATTGTCAAATCACAGTTAAATCTTTATAATGAATAACTCAATATATAGTCTATTTTTATATTTTTTATTTTATGGAATAAATTAATTAAATCACTGGAAAATTATCATATCTGCTTAACATTGGTTTATTAAGTAGCATTGTTTTTTGCAAAATATCAATCTATTCGTAAATTAAAAGATACCCACGAATTCTTTTTGGGTATATTCTAACGATAGTTATCAAATTCCAGAATTGTTTAATCTTTTTTTTAAAAAACATAGAACATATGCATTTAATTAAATAACAAGTTTAGAACCAAAATTCATACTCGAATTCTTGACAAATAGCTCCAAAAATAATAGTTTCATTTTTATTTTATAAAATAACTTTAAAATTTATTTAATGATATATTGTATAAATGCAGTTTTAACTCATTACACTGTAATAAAATAATTCGTAATATTTTTTAAAAATAAGGAACTCGAGAATAGAATCTTACTTTTGGTACATCAAATTTTGAAAATTTTTAAGTGTTGTTGTTCATTTTCATAATTTAAATTTAAATCGTGCTATGCTTCCGCATTAAAAATTATTTTAATTTTGCTTATTTTAAATCTTAGTTTTACTCAATATTTTAGTTTCTTTAACATAGTTTTTAATTTTTTATTAAACTGTATAACCGATTTGAAAATTTAAATAAAATGCTAATTAGCTTTAATTTGAACATTAAAAAAATTGAAAACGAGTATCGGAGCCGGAAAGACGAAACTAATGAATGTGTTAACTCAACTTAATTTATCGAATGTGAAAGTTAAAGGAACGGTAACTATAAATGGAAAAGTGGCTGATATTAATAGCATTATATCATTATCGGGTTATGTACAACAATATGATCTTTTTCACGGAACGTTAACCGTTGAAGAACATCTTCAGTTTGTGGTTTGTATTCTGAATTTTTTTTGCAATTGAATAACTAATTTTTTTTTGTGAAATAGTCTAAATTACTTATGGAAAAGTATGATTGCAATGAAAATATAAAAAGGAAAGTTAATGAAATTCTTGATGAGGTAAAGCAAGTTTTGATTTAATTTTATAATAAAATTTATTATGTAATATGCAATTTAGTTGAATCTTATGAAATGCAAAAACACTGTTATCGGAAATCCCGATTCTGTAAAAGGAATATCTGGTGGCGAACGAAAACGACTTGCTTTTGCATCAGAAGAGCACAAATTTATTTACTTTATCTAAAATGAATTATAACTTTTCTTAGTTGTTTACAAATCCATCGATAATGTTTTGCGATGAACAAACATCTGGTTTGGACTTGTTTACAGCGCAGAGTGTGGTCCAAGTGTTAAGAGATATGGCTGACTCTGGTAAAACTATAATATGTCCCGTTAACTATAATCCGGCGGATTTTTATATTAAAGAATTAGCGATTATTCTTGGAAAAGAGGATGAATGCAGGGATTAAATTGAGGCATATTGTATATAGTATTTAATAATTTGATCATATTTTTATTGCTTTTTTAGCGAATTTGTGACCATTTTACAACAAGTTCATATTCTAACGAATTTATTTCAAAAACAATTGTTTCAATGAATGATAGTTTAATATTTAGTGAAGTAAGTAAACGGAAACTATATAAAGCGAGTTGGTTTCCGCAGTTTAAAGCATTGACATGGAGAGCAACGTTGAATGTATTTGAATGAACCGGAATTTACGAGTTTGCGTATCGGTAATTAATTAGTAAGTATTACAAAATAGTCATAAAAATCTTTAATATATTTAGTTCGATTTTTGATTATTATTTTGTTATTAAAGCTTATGGCAATTCTTTTGGGATTAATTTATTTGAATAAGAATTATGGCCAGAAAGGCATACAGAATGCAAACGGAGCGATACTTCTGCTCACATTGCAGATCACATTTCAAAACGCGTTTAGCGTTACTTACGAAATATTAAACTTAATTGGAGTTTGAATATTTAACAAAAAATAATTCCTTTGTCTTAGTCATTTTGCTCAGAGTTACCTATATTTTTGAGGGAACATAATAATGGAATGTATAGAGTGGACACTTATTTTCTATCAAAACAAATCGCTGAGGTTTTTAATAACGAAAAACATAAATATTTTTTAAAACTAACTCTTAATACTTCTCAGTTACCAATATTTATTATAACCCCAATTGTATTTGTCAGTTTGTTTTATTTTATGGTCGGCTTTAATAAACAAATCGAAACATTTTTCTTATGTCTATGTTTCTACTTATTATTGGCAAATTGTGCGACTAGTTTTGGTAAGCGTTGTTTAATTTTATATAAACCTCTTTATGTAATTAAAGTAGTTTTGTATAATTTTCTTATTTTAGTTTTAAATTTTTTTTACATTTTCATTTTTAAAAATATTTAGTTTTACTTTTGGTAAGAAAACCTATTATCCAAAAACTTATAACATTTACTTTTACTTTCAAATGTACATAAAAACACTAAATTTAAGTGCTAACCATATTAATTTTAATGATTTTGAATATAATCGAAGGTTATTTTATTTCTTGCATCTCATATGACAAGAAAATGATTGACTCTATTGCAACACCAATTATGATACCAATGCTAATATTTGGTGGACAGTTCTTAAATAATAAGTACATCAATTAGAATACTTAAATAATGAATTAGTATAATCAATGAGTTATTCTTTTATAGTTCAGTTCCAGTATATTTTTTATGGTTTAAATATATTTCATGGTTTTATTACGGCACTGAACTATTAATGATAAATCTGTGGCGAAATGTGGACAATATTGCATGCGATCACTCATTTCGGAATATAAATACAATTCAATCGTTAAATCTTACTCGAAATCTTCTTCACATTTTTGCTTAAAAAATGGCAAAATGGTTCTTAAATACCGAAAAGAATTTCGAACGTGATATTATTGTGTTGGTTTCGATGATTGTTTTGTTTCGAACTCTAGCCTTTATTGGTTTACTTATAAAGTCTAGAAATCGTTAAATAAAATATGATTTAACAATATTTCTTATTTTCAAAATTTATTTTATCTTCAGGAGTTTATCTTCAAAATAATTAATATTCAAATGTAATCTTTTATGCATATTAAGTACATTTGTAATCTTGGAATAATTCCATTAAATAAGTTTGTTTAAGTCTAAATTATTTGATAAAACACAGAATAAAGTGAAAAACATTCATGCAAAAAACTATTATAAACTTAAGATTTGAAGTTATTTAATTATACCTAAAATAGATTAAAATAAATAGGTTCTTCATAACATTAATGGAAAACACAGACAAATGGTGTAAACTAGTGTTGTATTAACTTGTTTTGATTTTACTTTTGGAAGTAAAAGTAAAAATTATGAATTTTTTGACTTTTTCTATTACTTGAAGAAAAAGTAAAAGAAAAGTAAAATTAAAAATTTTGTTAAAAGAAAAGTAAAATGAAAATTTCTGTAAAAAATAAAAGTAAAATTAAAAAGTGAAAGAAAAACGATTCTAGTATTGAATTTAGCATTGAAAGTAAAAGTAAAAGAAAAATTATTTGAATTTAAATTTTACTTGAAATAAAAGTAAAAGAAAAGTAAAATTATAAATTATGTAAAAAGAAAAAGTAATAGAAAATTAAAATTAAAATAAATGTAAAAAGAAAAAGAAAAAGAAAAGTTAAACTAAAATATTAAACTTATACAACACTAGTGTAAACTTTATGATAAAATTTTTAAAATTTTTTCTTTAAAGATCATTAATTAAGAACAAGTTCGAAATGGTAATCTATCTAGCGATATCAAATTCGTTCAAAAAAAATTTATTTATTAAAATAAGTTATGAAATACAGTACTACCACTTCCTTACCACTGCCCGCCCACACTGAAGACATTGAAGATCGCTTAAGGTCTAACCTCGGGTACCCACCCTTACAGACTAGGACTGGGGGTCAATAACTTACTCGAGAATACCATAGAAATATGTTTATTAATTAAATTAAATAGAAAACAGATTATACCGGCAATACAATACTTGTTAATTAAAAGGATGCGTGTCCAGCGTACATAAACACAATTCATTAATTGATTATAATTTAAATAATACAGTGATTGACTGAATCAACAAACAATAACTATACTTAAATAAAAATATATAATTGCAAATAATGCCTAAAAGTCTTAAACAAAAGCTCATAATAATTATAATTTTAAGTTAAGCGTTTGCGAGCTATCACTACACTGCACGCTAACAAAACATAACGATAGCGTTGCATAAATACATTTACATTTTAGTTATCTCAGTTCACTTTTCATTCATCACACTCATAGTATTCGCCGCTTCAGTTATAAAGAAAAATATTGCAATATTTTATAGAAATTAAAAAAATTACAAGTAAGTTGATATTTGATTTGCTTTATAATAAAAATATTTGAAAAATATTAGAAATAAATGAAATTATATTTGGATTTTTCTTTACTCAACTAAATATTATATTTTTTTATTCCATGTTTTAATGAAAAAGCAAATAAAAATAGAAAAATCCTTCAAAATACTTAAAATTTTAATAATTGGTTCGTTGAATTCATTCAATTAAAATTAACTATATTGCATACTATATCGTTTACAAATAAAACTTATCGTTTACAGTAGAAATTATTAAAATTTAAATTCATTATTAATTAACCACTAATGCTACGAATTTGACTGATGACAGGCTGCTGGATTTATACGCTGCTCATTCATTTGGTATTCAAAAAGATTTATTGAGTCCAACAAAACCTAAACCAACTCTAAAATACGTGTACAACATTATCGTTGAAACATGAAAATATACTGATTCCTTATACAGTATAAATTATACATCATTCAACCAGCGTATGGCCTGTCACCTTATAGTACTAATGCAATTAGAAAACAGATACAATGTAAGAACAAATTTCGTCTTCATTTACTCGAAGCATCCGAAATTTAATTTCAAAGCATACGATTATGTAAAGCATTGACAAACCAAAAATATAAACTTTAGCTGTGTCTTTCACTTTTTGTTTTATATCACCGAAATTAGTTAATGAAATATATTTTATTAAATATAGTGTGACAGCTCATTTGGAAGAGTTTGACAGACTATAGAAGTAAAAACTCAAATCAAATGTCTTCATTTGAAGTTAAATAAAAAAATTAAATTTAACTATTGCTTAAGCAAAATTCAAGGAAAATTTCGCTTTGATTTCCACTATCTAAATAGCGAAATAACACTTGACATACGAAACGTTTTAATTAGTGTTGTTTCAATATGAAATGTACGATTTAAATTGCATTTCGATTACATTTTTAAAAACATTTTATAATTCAATTGCATTTTAATTTTAATTTTTAATTTATTTGAAAATTCAATTGCATTTCGATTGGTAGATTCTAAAATTTATCATTTAAATTGCATTTCGATTTGAATTTTAACAAATTTTTAAATTTTAATTGCGTTTCTCTTTAAATTTTATAAGATATCTTTAATACCGGTATAAAAAATTTATATTATATAAAATTATTTTCACTGCGAACATTTTGTGCTTAACTTCCCAGAATTAAACAATAGATTTTTAATTTATAAAAATTAGCATATCTCATTAAAATGATAAAAAATAGCATTTATAATTTGAGCTAACATTGATTACATATAAGTTATATGATATAACTAATTCGTTCATATATATGCTTAACATTAAATATATATGATTTTAATTTATGAAATAAAAAAGTTGCAAATGAGTGTCTAACAATGAACTTTAATATTATTTTTAAATTTCATTTTATAAGTAAATAGCTTATGAGTAGAAAAACTTTACAATCTAATTCCATCATATTACCACTTAAATATATATTAGGATATGTAATGTACCCAGATTTTTAAAGCCTTGGTCCGGTCTCCGATATAATTTTTCAGGCTTTGTGGGACTTGAGCTTTCAATTCAAGAAAAATTGTTTAATATGAAATAAAAATATTGAAAATTTTTATTTTGGACAAATATTTTACTATTTAAGACTATAAAATATTGTATAATACTATTTGATATTAACAAAATTTTTGAAATGATATGCTTAAAATAATAAGAAAATGAAGCAAAATGAATTGAAATATAATTATGTTATGATTTTATAATTAAAGCTAAATATGAAGTTAAACCTGATAGAGATCGGCATAGAAAATTTAAATTGTTCGGGCATTTATATGACTCGGGCTTAGAACGTATTCTAACCTAAAATTTTCAAAATTGCATAGTCTTATATAAATTCAATATTCCTAGTTATCAATGAAATAAAATCTAGGAATTATTTTATTATCTTTTAAGCTATTACTTGATAATATTCAATTAATGTAATTAATGGCTATTCGATAAAAACATTATCGATTCAAAATTACACATACGATTCAAAAATACTTCACTACAATAAATCATTGTTAATTTTAAATTTGTTTTTTCATAAGCAATTAAATGAATACGCTTACTATTTAATATTGAGCGCAACCAACCGTTGCATTATTATCGTTTTAAAATATAAACAAAATTAAAATAATCAGATCAAGATCTTGCGAATATAAAAACATTTATTATTATAATAATACGTTTCGAAACAATTTCAAAGCAATAATGACAACAAAAAAAACAAATGAGATAAAAAAAAGAAAAATTAAAACTTCTGTATATTATTGCTATAAGTATTATTGCTATTCTTATCGAGACTAGCGTTACTATTAGTAATCGTTTGATAATTAGCTTTTCGGGCGTTAAGCTGAGGATAGTCGCGCTCCTCCACAGTCCACTGCCGCTGCAGCTTAATCTTCATCATCAGCTTCTCTTGTCTCCTTCCGGACCAAATCGCCACCAAAGTGATCAGAGCCAGCACACCGATCCCCACTCCCAGAGAGATTCCGGTTATGGTCCACGCGTCGGACGACACTCTGTCCGCTTCGCACTTCTGGCCAGTTCTTTCCCACTGTTCACTGATATCCGTATAATTATAGTTACTATCCCTAAACGCTTCTAATCTCACATTCTTGATATCCATTGTCACGTAATCGCCAATCTGTATGGTTTGGGTGGCAAAACATTTATACGAGAATCGGATTAATGATCGAAACTGAGGCACACTAGTATTAACTGAGAGTGGTTTTTCATCGTCCGACACATAGGAAAATACTATTGCGCCCACAAATACGTTTTCACTGTTACGATCGAAAATAAATGTCAATGTCTTCTTATCAAAATTAAGTTTTAATATCTGCTGATCGTCGGCACAACAGTTCCCGTCGTTCACAACACTAGCAGTCACTGGTAAGTCAAACTGTTTATCGCCATCAATATTAGTAACCGTAAAGTTAGCTGCAAACTTAGCCAATATGCAGGTAATGTTTACGTTTTTGCGAACATACCAGGGATATGCGGGTAATTCCGACCCGAAGCACGGATTTGCGAATATTATAGCGATTAACGAAAGTATCGTTAACCACATGTTTGAATCGGTTCTATGTTAGCATACATGTACGGTATATACAACACCTAACGTTGCACTGGTGTTACTAAACATTCGTGAAACAAAAAAGTTATCTACATTTTTAAACGAAACACACGCATAATAAGCTTACAATCACTCTTTTTATTAATATGATTAATAACACACACACACACACAGAAAAAAATTATCTTCAAGTTTCTATAGAGAACTGTTTTTTGTGTGTTGCAATCATAAAGGCGTGAAAATATCTAGATATCAATAAAAGTTATTAACTCTACCTTTGGTTAATGTGTATGCGTTTGTATAGCATTTAAGGTTATTTTAAACCCATAACTTACACCACACAAAGATATAATTTTTCCCACTTTATCACGAAAAAAACGAGTCGCGGTGAGAGTTAAATTGAATTTTTAAATAATCTGGCTGTTAATAAATTCATCGAGCTTTACACTTATTATTACAATTTCTTAGTGGCTATTATTAGAAGAAGTGTTTCTAAACTGCTCGAATAAATGCTGCCTCCATTCATAAAATTGATTAACTTCGCTGATTTTGTGGGACACGATTACCGTTACGAAAATGTGTTATATAATCGCTGTAATAGTGTACGCACACACACTCACACACACATTGTGTACATATTTATGTAAGCATTAAAAAACCTGTGGTGTATAATTAAAGTTTTAGGAAAAGTTAACAAAAAAATCCGTATCTATCATCTAAAAAAGTTCTTTAGCCTCACGATTATAATCAAATACCCAGTAATGACATTATAATTGGGCGATAAATTTTTCGCGATGCTTGCCGTTTACTTACGAATAGCTTTCGTTATATTAAAAGCGATTATAACTTAGTCGTATGCGCTTAAGTGAATATTAATCGAAAATGTGTTTTTTTTCCTACGCACGAATTATAAGTTAATTTGATTTTCTATGTTTAATTTAATATAGTATTAATTTTAAAGTGTCATTTTCCTACTGTCAGAATGATAGGCAAACGCATTAAACTAATAATTTTCTGTACGATTAAACTATAAGTTATTATTATTTTTAAATTGATTCTCTCGAGTTTAGTCAAAACAGGTTATGGATTGAAAATATCAATTTTTCAGTCTCAATGCTAATAAAGTTATGTACAGTAAGTTTTGATAATCAAGTCAATCATATGTCCACTCATTCTTATTAACCATATAATCTTATCAATAGTATAATGTCTTAAATTCTTAGTCTTACAGTCGACTTGTGAACCGGTATTACTGTTTAAACGTTTAATGGTGTTTACTCGTATAAACACTTGCTAATATAACTTTATATGTGAAGTAGATTTCGATCAATTCAATTGAATAATTACGTAATCAAATATTATAAAACAGTAAGCGTTAAAAATTTAAAAATAAACAGTTACACAGTAACCTTCAAACGAACATTGAAAGTATTTATTTAGACGGTAACAGCAAATCATACAACTGTTGAAAACAGCTTTAATACATTTTAATAAATTATCTAACGATTACGGTTGCTCTCATTAACACATCAAACCACACGCGTAAAAATAAGAATCGTATGGGCGAGAGCTCTTTAACGCAATATTCTTATTTTGCTACCAATTATTCTATAATAGGCAAATCTAGCAAAAAAATCCGATTTTAAAAGAATGTTTAGCGACCTGTAAAAACCTCAATGAAAAGCAAAAGGATTGCCTAAATATGGCAATCGTTAACCACCTAAACGTAAAAAACTAGATAACAAGCATAAAGCAAACAAAACGATTAACTAAACTTTATAAATATCGTTTTATCGGCGCTTATTTCATATATTAAAGATCATTATTGATGACAGATGCAATAAATTTGTGTGTTATAAATATTAATTAATCCCACAGCAAAAAAAAATCTGATTTTGCTGTGTGTGTGCCTCAACATAAAAAATCCGATAGCAAGAGTGAATGAGTGAGTGGTAGTGGGCATAATCGCACACACACTCGCACACAATAAGGTAAATACGCGCATAAAAGTTAAAATCCAATATCAATGCGTTATTATCATGACAGTTACCAGCATTAAGATATATCTTTTTTTGTGTGCGTTGCCAAGCGATTGATATATTAACAATGAACAAACAATGATTTACCGTACGCTTTCTTCTTTTCCTTGTACTGTGTTTGTGTTGTTTTGTCTGTCGCAATAAATGTTTCTATTGAGTGACGCTATTATTAAGCTTAAGGAAAGGATCGCTATATTTTCTCATCTCATTTAAATAACGACAATTATTTTTTGGTCGGTTACACCTTATTGTTGTCACTCTCAAAACACTAATCGGAAAATATGTTACGAAAGTTATTAGTATTAACCAGTTTACTATTAGCCGGCGAATTGGTATTAATAAAGTGCGCGGAAACCGATGAACAATCGAATGGACACAAAGATAACGAAAAAGAATTGAACGCAATTTTCCCCGAAGACGACGAGTATGAACAGACGCATGACATTCAAGATCCGAAAGTGGCGGACAGTATTCCAGAGCTAACATCAACCACAACAACCACCAGTACAACCACTACCACTAAAGTTATCCCTACGATAACAACGACTACTACTACTACCACCACAACTAGATCTCCGCCATTAACTGAGGACACAATTAGTATTAGACACGGATGTGTTAGCGTGAAATTTGACGCAAAAGCGTACATTAATTATATCTCGAATGACGGTATTCAGCAGTCAATACAGATAATTGGCGGCAATATTAATGGTGAGCTTTCGCATCAGAATAAGTGCGACGAAGCGCAGCATTTGGTGGTTAATTATGAACAGATTAGTGGCTGCTTTTTGTCAGTTTGGTGAGTGATTTTAGATCATTTAAATCACCGTTACTTTCGCTGTTAATATTAGTATTTATTGAAGTATTTGTATAAATGGTTTATGTTTGTTTGAAACGTATGATTTAACCCATACGGCTATACATGTACATGATTTGCGTTAAAAGGAAACGCATATGTATGTACGAAAAAAAGGGTGTCTGCGTTGAGATTGATTGCATGAACTCCCACAACGAGAAAAAACCTCAATCCCAGAAAACCTTGGCCGACATAACCATTTAATTTCATTAATACCTGTATCTTTTCTCTTTCGGTTCAATTCTGATTTAATTTTTCCCTAATTTCATACAAATTTTTTTCAATACAATTTTTAGGTTACATTTAAATGCGACGCACATATTCATGGACGAAATGAGTTTCGAATATCCCACGGAACTCATAGATAATTATCCAGAAAATTCTGGCGGAACAGCGCTGTGTTCGAAGCAAAACGCGGATTACAGCAATAATTATAATTCGGAACGAAAATCGCAAGTATGCGTTGTGGCGCAAAATTCAGCCAAAAACTATTTGATGCCTTATAAACTGAACGAATACATACGGTGTCTGTCAACGCCATTAGTGACGATGTATACCGCAAATAATAATCTAACGATCGATGTTATTCTGACAAACCTTAATATTCGCGTTACAAACAGTACCGGCGATGGTTTGATCGCTAATGAATTCAATAATAATAGTTCGTGTCCGATAGACACCGGCACTGATAATCCTAATGACAGTTTTCTGCAGTACAGTCACACGCAAATCTGGTTAGGAGTTAGTTATGCCATAATTGGCGCTGTGTTCATATTTGGCGTGGTTTTTATCTACGAGAAAGTTATACGGAAAAAGTTTCGATACTCGTCGGTGAGACGAAGGAGACACGAGAAATGATCAATTTTTTTATTGGTTGACTATTGTTTTTTTTTACGTTTTTTGTTAATGACAATTTAGTGTCCATTTTTTATAGGCATTTAACTATTTATGAACATTTTTTAGTAATAAAAGTAATCGTCACGCATCTGGTGCTTTAAAAACATAAACAAAACTTAATTTTGGAGTAATTTATAATTAAATTAAGCTCATTTTAATCTTCGTAAATTAATCATTAGTTATTCAATTGCATAGGAAATTATTAAGGTTTAAGTAACCCGTTTGAAGTGGAAAAGTTTTTAAGCGCTAATTTAAATTGAATTTAAAATGAAAAAAAGAACCATTACCGAAGAATAAATCACTAAACATAGTTAATTTTTCTTAATCAAGTACAGACGCTTAAATTAGAAAAATGAGCTCATTATACTAGATTAACTTGATTACGCATAAAGCATAATACAGTTGCCAATAACTGCTCGCGTATTTTTTAATGATTAGAAACTGAATCGTTAGCGAACAAAATATTTTTTAGGTGTTATTGACACTGTCTTAATGACAGTTATCAATCGAAAGAGTTATTTAGCCAAGAATATTCTTTCCAATTGAAAATAGTAATTAATTAAACTCCCAATAATTTACTATTTATCAATGTTTTCAAGTTTCCAAACTTTTTTCGTACAGAAAGAAGTGCAATGATTAAAATAATTAATTTTGAATTATTTTTTTTATATCAAAATAGCTTTTTTAAATTAAACTTTTGGTAATTAATGATATAAAGTAAAAACTTATTTTTTAAGTTTACGAACAAAAAACTAGCACTTTCTTAATGAGTTATTGATTTGTAATTTTTAAAATTGAAACGCAAACCAAAATACTGTAACACAGTGACTGTACATATACTTTTAACAGTAGGCAATAATTATCAGTAAGAGAAATACGTATATTACCTATGTTTACTTATTGCAATAAGATTTTTAAATATATTGCGCTTTAAAGGTTCGCATAAAAAATTGTACAAAAAAAAATATTTTTAATTTCTTATAACTTTGTAATATAATCCACTTATAACTGTGGCATATCATTATTTTAGGGTGTAAATCACTAGTCATTTAAATATTATGTAAATAACTGCCAATAATGTCATTTGTTATTATATATACTAAATTAATATGGCATATAAACACTTGTGACACAAATATTTGTTTTATAGATAATTCTTGTAATATTGTTTTATCAAAAAAACTTCGACCTCAACTATTGTGAATTTATTACGTGTGTGCGCGACGATGATTCAATATTTAACTGTAACACACACTACTAAGGAATGATTTTATTTACGCAAAAACAAATCTCGAATTTTTTTCTAATCCAGTTTTGTTTTTTTATATAATAATAAAAATAAAACGATTTCAAAGTAATAAAAAATCGCTTCATAACTAATGCCAACGTGTTATGACAATTAAAAAGGGGGACACAGATTCGCCAATAATTTATTTTCTGTTTACGTCAGATATAGCCAACAAACAAAAATTAAGTCTACACCACTTTTTTGCAAAAAGTGATAATATTGTAAAAAAATACACACATAGAGAAAGCATATAAAACGAGATAACCTTTATAGAGAAGTTCTGCGTTACGAAACACCATAAACACAAATACGATTATTATCGGGAACACAACCTTACAGCTAACATAATAAAATATTTGCGATAATAATACGATTGGAATTGTAAAGCAACAAACATTATTGCCACTCAGTATTTTTATATCCCGAATGCCTTTATAACCATCACATCGCGTCCACAATCCAATTAAACCAAGAATGTATAAATAATAGATGTTTTTGAATTTATAGTTTTTTTCTCCTATTGTTTAACATCCGATAACAAAGTGTTGTGCGAAATCAAAATCGTTAAAACTTTTTCCTTTTGAATGTTTTGAAATATGCATCGACTAATATGCATCCAATTAATACCAATCATTGTGCTGTTATCTGCGTATTCGGAAGCTATAGATAGCACTGAACAAATTACTAAACCGTGGTTTATCTCAGGAAAACTTAACGACAAAACCGTAACCTGTCTTTTAGCCAAATTTGACGCCGAAATTGCGCACAAGTTTAATGGAACCGAAGAAGTTGTATCGATAGGAGAGGATGCGTATCTCGCGTCTAACGAGAGCTCATGCAACGCAACCACAAACTCAGCCAAACTAACTATTCATTGGTCGATCAACGGAAATATCGCTTCGTTTTCGATACAATTCAAACGAAGCGACAACGAGTTAATCGTCGAACAAATTGACGTGAAGTCTTACTTACAGCGCGGAGCTATTATGACCGAATCGATAAAATCGAATAACTCTTCGGTTTTTGATAAGTTCCGCGTGAAGTCGAAGTACAGCTATAAGTGCGAAAAAGGTGAGAGCATTGCGTTTGTCAGCAGTGGTATCACTAGCATCAAGTTTCGTAACGCTCAGTGGGAAGTGTTTCGCGAAAAAGAGAAGGAAGACGAGTGGAGAAAGTTTGTGAATACACCGAAAAAGTGCGACGAAGACACTGGACTTAATAACACGATCTTAGTTGTGGCCTGTATTGCTGTGGCAGCGCTCACCGCTATTGTTATCGTATTCGTGGTTATCGGCCGAATCCGGAGCCGAAGAAACGCTAAATCATTCGGTATACGAGACACCAGTAAATAATTAAAATGGTTTTTTAATTTTCATAATTACTGTTATACAGTAGTATTATTTTTTGCTAAATATTTTATGCATTTTTAGCTTACTTATGTGAAAGCAAACAGACTCATAAATTTCTATGATGAGATAAATTTTTTATTAATAATTGAATTAATAATGTCTATCTGTGATGCTATGGAAAATAAAATTGAAATCAGAATGTAAAGTTATACTAATTATTTTAAAGTCCCTAAATTATAAATACATTACAGAATTAGATTACCGCTTATGAATTGGTGTATTAATGGTCCCCGATTTTTCGGGCCTTAGTGTCCCGACACAATTTATCAGGCCTTAAGTTATTGTTATAATTTAGCAAAAATTTAGAAATTTAATTAAGTTGTGATTTTTTACCAAAGCCAATATATAAGGAAATTTGAGTTTTCGAATTTTAAATTGGCAGGTTTTTGTCAGGTTCGGGCGTGATTTCGGGCTTTGTACCGACTCGTGCCTATTCTATATCTGAGTGCTCCTGTAAATTGTGCATAATTTAAACAGAATGTTCGCGTTACATATAGATACTATTCAAAGGTATTCTATAGATAAAGTTTATCAAATCACTATTATATCACTGTTAGTAGCATTAAGTCATACTTAAGTGTCGACTCTTTTTCCAGTGAATTCAATCGTCATAACAAGAAAAATAAATATAATGAAAAATTGGCGCCACTTTAATGTATAGGTTATCGAAAGTAATAGTGTTTGGCCTATGTATAAATTACATTAAATGAAATTAAATGCTATTTCCAATATATATTCATTTAATTAAATTTTCCCATCAAAATTAAAAACATGGCTTACATAACATCAAAAACTTATGACAAAAAAATCATTCATTGTCATTGATTTTAAAATAATGGAATTTAAAACTAAGTTAATCGTTTGGTCAACGGTAATAATGCATTTAATGATATGCT
>JAQGAW010001177.1:0-21060 GCA_034698025.1 Phthiracarus crinitus | reverse complement strand
TCAAGAATTTTCGTTTCATTGAGAACACGTTTGCCTTTACAAACCACGCATTTATCGCTATCCCTAATAATTTCTCCTTGAGTTCCGCAATCATCGCACGGTCTTTGCATTTGCTGAAGCATTCCCGGTCCTAATTGTCTAACCGGCACCTTATAACCGACACCTTTACAACCCGTACATTTTATTCGAGAATTCGGTTTTAGGTTTTCCTCAATTTTAATAATAATAAATTCATCATAATTACGAACTTGAAAATTTTATAAATTATTTAATTATAATGCAATTATAAATTATTTTAATAAAACGAAATGATTAAAATATATCTGAAAAATGTAGTGATGAATGGTTTTACATGTAAATGAAGTTGAATCGACTCATCGATTGCGGTAAACTCGAAATGATAGGTCCATATCCCTGCGCGTTGTCGTAGAGCTCGAAAAGCGGCGCCGCAACCAATTTATAATTTTTCGGGACAGCAAATAACGCTTTTTCGGGCAACTGAACCAAGAATAATCTTTTATGCTCTTTCGGTTTGGTTATATGCGGCGGAATATATGGATACTGTGGCGGTTCGAAGTTAGGTCTCCACCAGTTTCCGACCGCATCTTCGATATCCCATTCTTGCGTTACACCGTCTTGACGGCCCAATGTCTGTTAAACGCATTAAACGTATTGAACGTACACGTCGTTAATCAATAATAAACGCATTCATACCTCTGTCATGAGTCTCTTGAGTCCGTCGAGTTCATCCTCTCCGGGATTCAGTTCTCCGCCCGGAAGTTTGAAGAAAGTGGTGCCCAATTGTAAGAGCAAAACATGCGGCAGTTTGTGTTCGTGAACCAATAACACGCCTTCAACCGATCGACGCATTCCTATCTTTTCGAATTCATCTCTCATTCTTTGAAACCGCGCCGGAACTGACGGATCCTTTTCGAACAAAGCGTCTTTCGTTCCAAATGTGTAATTAGTGAGTGGATATCTATATACCGTAAAAGTGAATGTGAATAATGAATATTAGTTATCGATAATAGAGTTGACATACAAATTGATGGTTCGATTCACAGTAACTGACAAAATGCTATTCGAAGCCAAATATTTGCCCGAATATTGTGTGGGTGTTTGGCCTTTCGGCCAACCGGTGGCCGCGTTATTACGGTTGCCAGACATTGTCAAACTTTGATCGTTTTCTTTCATAAATACGGTATTATGTGTTCGGTTGTCTCACGAGTCAGTTCAGTGTTATCGATATCTAGAGTTTTCGCTTAACGCTTCACAATGAATGCATACAACCGTCCATACAATACAACCGGCATTGCAACCGATATAACCCTAAAATAATGCATAAAACCCTGAATTACGTATTACTTGCAACTAAACGTAAATATAGTGCTGTTATAAAGTAATAATAGATAGAAAAACAACAAATAAATGCATTTAAAAACTATGTCATAATATGATACAGTTTTAACGCAAAAATCATGGCTGGATTTACGTGTGAGGCGTTGGAGAAGAAACTATTAGAATTGAATAATTCGCAACAATCCATACAAACGCTGTCGTTATGGCTAATACATCACCGAAAGCATCACAAACCAATTGTTCAAACGTGGTTTAAAGAACTTAGAAAAGGTATGATATTAGTGATTGTGATTGTGATTGGAATGCAATAACAATACAATTCATATATTCATTTATCCATATTTTAGTTAAACCTAATCGAAAGCTAACGTTCATGTATTTGGCTAATGATGTCATACAAAACAGTCGCAAAAAAGGACCGGAATTTTCAAAAGAATTTGGAACTGTTTTGAAGAATGCTTTTGAAAATGTGGCAAAGTATGCATTGTTTGCTTATTGTTAATCAATGTATTTATATATTGTATTATTTTGATAGAGATTCAGACGAGAAGACATTCGGATCTCTGGATCGCATACTATCGATATGGGAAGCGAGAAGTATTTACGACACGAATCAGATGAACGCTTTCACGCAAGCGATGGCCGCACGAAGAAATGCTTTGATGGCTAAACCTAGTAATGCTAATGTTAACAATACTGCCATTAATGAGACCAATAAATTGGTTAAAGAGAAGAAAGAGCATAAGAAAGAAATGCATAATTCGGATAAAGTTAAGGAACGCGAGCATAGAAAGAGAGAGCATATCGATAGCAATAAACATAGCGATGTTTCTTCTAAACGACAAGCAATTGATACAAACATTAAGAAAAGTACAACAATTCATAATCAAATGAAGCAAAAAATTGTTCAAATCGAAAGAAGTGATAATAAGACTTTTAGTGGCAATAGTTCTACAGTAGTAATGGTTGATCCGGAAGTACTTATTAAAGCATTACAAGAATTGGAAAATTCTGCGTCATCTGATGCAGGAGTGAGAGAGAAAATCGCGAGCCTTCCACCAGAAGTGTCTGACGCAACGCTTTTGGATAAAATTCGTGACAAAGGAGCGGCTGAGAGATTGTCGAAACAAGTAGACGAGGCGTGTTCGATATTAGCTGATTATAATAGCCGTCTCTCGCAAGAACTCGAGGATAGAAAGCATATCTCATCACTTCTCAGTAATTATACGCAGAATCAACGCGAATCTTTAGCGCTCGCCGAACAGAAATTGGGAGAATATAAAGATAAATTGCGTAAAGTAACGCAAGTGAGAAACGAATTAAAGTCTCACTTACAAAATTTGCCAGATTTAAGTCGATTGCCTTCTGTCACTGGTTTAGCGCCACTGCCTTCTGCTTTAGATTTATTTAATGTGGCAAGAATTAAGACAAGCGCTGGTTCTGTCACGTCGTCGGTCTCACCCAATGAGAGCAACGCATCGCCCGCTGATTATGACAATTTTCACGGAACTCCAAGCAGTAATACAAGTTGAATCGCACTGATTATCAATTACTTGCAATTCAACCAATCATTGAGGTTAACATTTAAAATAATTATTAAAAGTGTTTTTGAATTATTGAGTGAAACATTATTACTGTAATATCGCACCGAAATTAGTAGTTAGTTTTAGAATTTCATTATAACGTAAAACATGTCGATTAAGATATACCATAAACATTGTATGGTATATAGCATTCATTACAAAGCAAATATTTTATAAATTCCAAGTTTGCCCATTTTTTCACAGTTATTTGATATTAAGTTGCTTATTGTCAAGTTATTAAGTCACTGTAATTTTGAATTAAAATTAAAATTATAAATATATATATTGTATAAAAGGATAATAAAAATTTATATAGCATTTTATTAGTTTCATTTTTATAGCATTCGGTTAGAATTGGCATATAAAATCTTTAAAATTTCTGCACAAACAACGATTGTGACCCAAAATATCGAACCTGACATGAATTTGGTTATCGTGTAAAACAAAAGCTCGGTTCTTTAAACAACAGCCGCGCGACAAAATTAATTTTGAGCTTAAATGTAAATGTTATGATCGCCTTTACCTTACATTCATAAAAGTAATTCATTTGTAAGTTATAGCTCATATTAAATTATGACATTATAAGTGAGTCCGATATTAATGTGTTGTTCATGTTTATAAGTTTATTAATAAAGGTATTTCGCACTTTTAGGGGCGTTTCATACAAATTTTTAGTCACATATCATAGGCTTTTACAAAAAAATTGTTAATATAATAGAAACTAAAGAACGAAATATTCAATTTTAATGGTATATGTCATGATAATTAAATTTTGATATAAAATTCAGATATACGTAAATTAAATATACAAAAATTGAGTGAAATTTCGTTTTGGAGCAGACTTGACAAATTTTCAGAAACTTTGTAATCTATACACACAATTTTCATAAAAATATTAAAGAAAAGTGTGCGATTTTACTAAATCAGATACTATGATCGTTTCGATCTGTTTACATCGATACCGTAGTTACGCAAGAGTGCTATCGCTGGGTTAATCCTCCTTGAAAAGTTGAGCTCATCATCACCCATGTAAAATCGAGTATTTATCCGAAGTACAAAAATCAGTAGTTTAAATCCGATGAGTTTCCCAACCCCTCCCCTGCCATAAAAATTCAGATTTTCTGGAGCTGATCCCATAAAGCTTCGAACGTTGAGCAGCTTTGCATCATAGTTGCAGTCCATATGTAATGTTTTTAGCATTAATTAAGTGTCTGATTAGTAGAGATCCTAAAAAGTAGCAATAAAAGTATACAAAACTAGAGCTATAAATAGCTTCAAAAATATAAGAAAACTAGCAATAAAGCCCGCCTTCGGCGGGAAATAAAGTATAATAATCCCAACCCACCCGATCCAGCCGGACCCCACCTCAACCTACCCGACCCCACCATAACCCCATCCTTGGCCCGCCCTTACCACAATTTTAAGGATTATGAAAAAATGGCAACTAATATAGCAAAATAGCGATTTTACGGTTATAATTAAAAATAGCATTAATAAGTGGAGTTAAAACGACTTCATACTATGTGATTCGAGTTTATATTTCAATTATATGCTCATAACTTGTGAAATAATAAAGTAGAAAATGTCATAATTTTGGATCTCTACTGTTTAGGTAAAACAGCTTTTTCGTTTAGCACTAATAATACTACAAACTACATATGGCTAAGTAGAGATGAGTAATTAGGCCTACAGCCTAAGCCTACATTTTTTCGTAGTCATAGGCTTTAAGCCTAAGCCTACAGCCTAACATTTTTTCATGAGCCTAAGCCTACAGCCTAAACGAAAAATAGTCTGACTAACCTGTAGGCTGTATTATGTAATAATTTTAAAATCTTAAAGCGTAGTAAAATTATATAATGTATAAATTAGTATAGAGAACAAAGAAAAGCATTATAGTTTCAAGTATTGCACATCCGTTTGAAATATATTGTTTTTAGTAAATACTATCACTTATTGTAAATACTTAATAAAATTAAAATTTTTCCAATAAAAAAAATTTTAAAATTAATGTTTAGAATTCAAAACTACAACCTAAGCCTAAGGTTATGGAAAAATAATTTTGGAGCTTTTAAAAAGGCCGGGCTAAACCTACAAATAATTTTGGAGCCTAAACCTACTACCAGTTCTAACCTGTCAGCCAGATCTAGATCCTACTGCGTAGGCTTAGACTGAGCCTAAATTCTCATCTCTATGGCTAAGTTAAATTTTATGCATAACCTATTGTGAGTTAAAGTCTAAGATATGCATTATTTATTCCAGATTCTGATAGCATTCAGTGTAATTTTATCAGAAATATTACTTGTGAAAGCACTAATCTTATTTAATAGACAACTTTTTGGAGTTTGGATCTAGCATTTATTTTTAAAAAATTTGAAGTTAATTCCCGAGAAAACTTAATCATACTTAAATTAATTGAACTTAAAACAATGTTTTAATATGATAAAAAAATTTTATTTCGAATTTAATAGACATTATTTAACAAAATCATAAAATATGTTTTCAAGGATTCTTATAAGGTTCTTAAGGGTCTTTGATGAAGGGACCCAACTTAGACTTAGGGATGGTTTAAAATAAACTATAATATAAACAGTATGTATATAAATTGCATATTTATTTAGCAAGACTATAATATTCATACTCTTGATTCTATCATTACAATTAAAGTGTAATAAAATAATTCTTTGTACATATTTAAGTCAAAATCCGAATTAAAACTAAATCAAACATTAATCTTTCATGAGCTGAACTAATTTTGTCTGTACCTGAACTTTTTAAGTTTTTAATGAGTTGGACGTGGACTTAAATCTACAAAGAGCTCGAGTCCTGAAGTCTCAAAGGGCCGATGCTTAAGATCCCTGAATAATTGAAATTTTATAGATTCCATGGACTTAGGGGAGTACAAATAAATACTTCATATGTCTAACAAACAAAGGGTTCGGCCAAAAAATCGAATTTTCGAGATAGACAAACCCGGGACGGACCCACTTATATTGGGTATCATTGGAAAAATATTGACGAGACATTTCCAACGACATTTTGTTCATTATTTAAAAAATTGTATGTACGAATAAAATATTTCCAGTGTCGATAAACTAAACCGCGATAATTCTTCAGAATTATCGACACTAACTAATCCTCATTCCAGTACAATTCTGTTATTTGGGTCAGCAAATCATTTCACATAATTTCATCATATTACTGACGACTATATAAACGCGAAACTCAATTATTTTCACCTCAGATCAAGTTACATTAAGTTACATTATTATTGAGTTCTTACCTTATCTTATATTTAATAAGTTTTATAACTTATGTCAAGCGATATTGCTTAAGATTGATATCACTCATAATCAAAACTGTATCCCAAGGCTTAGTATAAAGAGATCCTAACGGTAACCCGAGTCGCGGTATTTCTGAGCAAACCCCGATTTGCTTTCCATCATTTAAAACTTAAATAAATATTGATTTACATGGTGAACATAATATTAACTTAATAGGTATGAGGAATAGCAAGTTTTTCAATGCGCATCTTTTCTAAATTAAATTTGTTAAAACTATTGTTATAAGTATTTATAAAATTTTTAAATTTCTCCCATAAATTGGATTATTGATTGGTATTTATAATTAAAACTTAATTATTTTTGACGAAAACAACGATATATCGTAACTGTTAATGAGAATGATTGGGATAATTCAATCATAAATATTGCAAATTCTTTTACTTTACGACCAATATATCTTTATTTAAGTTTCAAAGACAGTCGTAGAGATTGGATTAATATTGCAAACCAGTTAATAGGGATTGATTTGGAAGAAAAATATCAAATTTATATATATTGTATAAATATAACTGGTTCTAACTTATTCTTCAACAGAAAGCCTTTAAGAGTTATAATAAAGAGTGTCTAATATTTAAGTTTAACGCTAATTTTAATACCATTTATATGTTCATATGAAAAAGTACAACAAATAATGATATATATTGTAAGCCATCAATAAATGACATTTGTTACTGTCGTTTATTCAAATTTATCTTACCGTCTATAGTATACGTCTAAAATTTATAATGAAATATTAACTCAAATATTTATTTAAATTTGCACTAATATGTGTTAAGTCCTAAGTTAGTATCTAAGGGTTAAGCTTTCAAAAACTTAAAAATTTTGAAATCCCATTCACACCTGCTTTCACAAACGACTGCATTAATAATTTTAGGAAACTGAATTCGTAATCTAATCTTATTAAATCTATAACAATAAATGCATTTAGCTTTGATTGTATGTTTGCGTTAAACTTAAAAATTAGACACGCTTTACATGATTAGCATTATTAAGCTCTATTCTATGTTTCCAACAGTCCAATGAAATTTGTTCCAACAACTCCTTCAGATATAGCCTTTGAAACAATCTCTAACCCAATATCTTGACGATAATTAATAATATTTTTTTAAAAATAGTTTTTAAATATAAATTCTATGGCGTGTTTTGGTCTAAGCTTATAAGTAGCTCAATGAACATAGAAAACTGATTGACGTTTTATTCTATAAACTTAGACTAGTAAACGGGTACCCAAAATTTCGGGTTCGGTCTCAATACTGTTAGTGTCCGGTTGGGTCAGGTTTTGATTTGGAAGAAAACCCGACAAAACAATAATCGATTTATAGCATAAAACTTTCAAAATTTTGAAATATGACATTTTTGTATAACTTAAATAATACTTAATTATAAAATATTATTTCTATTTTAAGTACGTTTTACTATCTTTTATAAAAATTAGTAAAATTATAAAAATTAAAGGGGATCATGGTTTGACTTTAGAGAAACTACACCAAACAATATATTTTCCTTTTCTATTCAAACCAAACCAATAAATAAAATTATAAGAAAACCAAAGTTACGGGTTAAGTTTAGTGCGCCTATGGAATCTTAACATTAGGCATATAATTGGATTCTTTGAGTCAAGGGGAGTCTAATGGTACCATCGGTTTGGAGGGGAATTGAACAGTTTAGCTATAAAACGCTTTTTTCTAATATTGGTTTTTAGGGTAATTTTAGGATAAATCCAGGCCCCACCCCGCAGATGGGGTATCATTTGATAGGTCTTAGGGAGATCTATCGGAAGAACTCCCAACCGACCAAAGGTCTGGGAAATAAAAAATAAAATTTGAAAAAAAATTTAGTTTTAATTATTTTACATAATTTATGTATGTACCATACATACATAAGCATAACATATGTTGAATAGCCAATTGAAATTCAATTGTTGTACTGAAAAGGTGGGTAATGAGAGAGAGAGAGCTTAACATACTTAAAAAGGTGGGTTGTTGGTTGTGGGCCGGCCGCCATATAACTTGTAATGGCAGCCGGGTAGCACTATTGCCGGACTTTGCACCCGATGGGTGGCAGGTTTCCCTTAACCGTTTCAGCGGAGAGATCGAATCTCGCAATAGTGTCTGTGTAGTGTTCGCCACACCTATCGAACGAATTCCAGGCTACTGATATATGCCTATTGATTGATATGATTATTAATGATTGATATATGGAAATAAATAATAATGGAAATTGGTTTCATTATTATATTTGGTTTATTATTTGGTTAATTGAATATTTGTATAATTGATTTCATATCTTCAATATTAAGGATTTTCCAGATTAATTTACTGAGTTAGGTCGCTGATAATATTACAATTTTCAATTTCTTGGTAATTAATTGGTGCCCATTGATAGCTATACAATTCGCTCAAGACTTTGGACTTATTCCAAAATTCGGACAAATTCCAACATTAAAACACCACAATATAGTAATGAAATGTTACGTGAAAAAAGACGACCCACCAGGCTATAACTTTGTATGTCCTAATAAAATGAAGTACTGTCGACACTCGTATAGCGCTTTGACGAACACAATAATTCAAGATACACACAAAGAATTCGATATGATTTTATTACTCGCTTTTGCATTTATATCACAAATCAACATAACAATAGTTGAAACTCATACAAATATGCCAAAGAATACAATAATTCAATGGTATGTTTATTTTGATGAGGTCATGCAAGTGATTGTGGAAAATATTCAAAGTGACAAACAACTTGGTGGTCCTGCATCGTACGTTGAAGCTGCCGAAGCACATTTGCGTTCGCGAAAAAATAATCATGGATGAGTATTAAAAGGAACTGGCGAATGGGTATTAGGAATGATTTGTCATGAAACAAATCAAATTCAAATTGTTCGCATTAATAATCAAAGGAAACCACAGTTTTACCGATTTTAAAAAAATATATTCATCCTAAAAGTATTATTGTAACCAATAGCGTCAAAGTTTACATCAATCTAGAAAAAGAGGGATTTTAAAAGCATAAATCTGTTTGTTATAAACGATATTTTGTGTGTCCTAAAGAATAACGTATACGAATCATTACAATCATCATACATAATCGATCTGTATTTAGCAGAATTTTTATATCGACAAAAGTTCTTTAATAATTGGGATTCAGGCACCCAAAAATACATTAAACTCACCAGGACAAAAATATGAAATGTTCTTGCGTCACGTAATTCAGGTTTATCCAGGTCTTGGTAAAAGAGGATTAAAGCGACCAGAAACTATCGATATTAAACAAGAGACTGAAGATCCTGATCCCGAATATTATTCTGATTACGATACTGATTCCGATAAGGAGGACAAACTCCAACCGCAAAAGAAGCTGACGTCAAGTTAGATGATTCAATTAATTTATTGAATTCATTTTTAAACTTCATGGCTTACGCTGATAACGATATAATGGCAAACAACATTAAAGCTAATTCTTAAACAATTAGAGAAATATTGGAATTCTTACGAAACACTAATCTTGTACAATATCAAGAACATAATAGAATGAAAATTGATGAAACTACAAATTTGTTCACAAAAGGTTTCTTAAGTCAATATTTACCTGTGGAACAACTGGCGACTTTGACTGCTTATACAACGCTATTTATTGGATATTATTTGGAACAGAAAAATATGCTTCAGTTAGGAACCGTTGCAGTGTTACATCGTTACAGAAGAATTTTATCTGATTTAATGGCACGCATTCTTCTCGAAACAAGAACATACTATGATATAATTTTAGGCGCAGGAATACCATATAGATTTCTTCATTCAGCAAGATCTATATATTCGAACAAGAATGTTGATGTATTATTCTGGGCAAAATAACAAATTTAGCAACATCTATTGCAATTGGAACACTAATTTAAATTTATCAATCATTTGTAAATGACACATATAATAAATGGCGTTTTATGAAGTTTTAAGAGAAAGAAGACCAGTTCGTGTTTTATTAAATCGTCTACACTACACAGCATTATTACCAATTTTCGACAATCCATTGCCTTTCACTCCAACAATAATGTCCGATATGCCCCCAATTCAAATAATGAATATGGATACGACATAACATAACGAAGGGTAGGTAATATTTATTATATTTAATTGTTAAAAGATTCTAAATTATTATTACAAATTACAGAAACATCAAATTAAGTATATAAATTGAAAAATATTATAAAAAAATATAAAAATACAAAAATATTATGTCTTGTCTAATTATATGTTTGTCATTGTTATGGGAATCAAGTCAAGCGCAACCTCCACGTGGTGAATCCTAGTTAACACTAACGGGCCTCTTCTAAACTTAAATTATTCAATATTCTCTTTAATATAAATGCATATTTTAAAAGTTTAGTTCAAAATAAATCGAATAGATAAAATGTTATTATTAAGAACTAAAGTTAGTGTCACTTGTAAAAAGTCTTCAATGCTTTTTATAAACCTTACCGAACCCCTATTAAACCCGAACAAAATTATATTAAGTCCGATCGGACCCCGTCTAAACCCATTATTACCCATATCAAACCCAATCTAATACACTTTTAAACCGATCAAACACCACCAAACCCCTATCACCACATAACAAACCCCATCACACCGCTATAAACACTTAACAAACCCTTACAAACCCCACCCAATCTTTATATAAAAAATTTATAAACCTATATAATACCCCATTGGACACCAACAAAACTCAAAATGACCTAATTTAACCTAGTCATACATAACTTTAATCTGACCTCATTTGACCTCAACAAAATGTAATTAAACCTCATCCAAAACCCAAAATAATTAAAACTAAATTTTTTCAAATTTTATTTTTTATTCCTCATACCTGGCGTCGTTTGGGAGTTCTTCCGATAGATCTCCCTAAGACCTATCCAATGATACCCCAATTGGGGGGTGGGGCTTGGATTTATCCTAAAAGTACCCTAAAAACCAATATTAGAAAAAACCGTTTTATAGCTAAACTGTTCAATTCCCCTCCAAACCGATGGTACCATTAGACTCCCCTTGACTCAGTGAATCCAAATATATGCCTAATGTTAATATCCCATCTGCGCACGAAACTTAACCCGTACCAAAAACAAAAACCCAAACCATACCAAAATTTTTGCATTGCATTTTTGTTAAAACCAACTAAAAAAACCATCAAAAACCATAGAATTAATTAAATTTTGAACCAAACCAATCCATTATAAAAACCATTGGATTAATCTATGGTTATCCAAAACCATGAACACCTTTAATTTTTTGATAAAGGGTCGGGTTGAAGCCTGTCGGGTTCGGGTCGGGGTCGGGTTTAAGAATTTTAACGATTTACTAGTCTATTATAGCAATCATCAAAACTTGGGTAAATCACACTATAAGTTAAATTATTTGACGATTAAGAATATCTGTTTTGGTTTATACATAAATAATAATAATAAATAATGTTATTTTAAGATTAAATTTAAATGTTTAAAGAGTTAACAAAAAACATATAAATATTTAATATATTCGCTTATCGTATGGTAATTATACTGTATTCACGCATTTCGACATAGAATGGTCGAATTGGGCAAAAACCGAATAAGTCATTACAAACAAACAGAAATAGTTATGTTTATCCTTTGCTTCGAAACGATTGAAAAGATTCACACAAACTTGTATGGAATAAGAGACGCATATATATTGCAATGTAAACGAAACATAACATCGAAATCGAAATTTTCGATTAAAAAAATCGATTGGAACGATGTGTTCGGTAATTATCTAAAGATAAAGCATAGAATTGGGTTTAAAAAAGCGATCGGTATTGTAAGAGATCTTTTAATTGATGCCATAAATATAAGCGATCAAAACGAAAGCGTTAGTCACCGATCGTTAACTAATTTACTTAAAGAATTGATTGGTCGTCGAACACTCGATCAGCTTAAGTATGAAAGAGATCATAATATCAGCAAATATAAAAAGCATACCAATGTTATACAACAGTACCACACTTTCTTACGTAAGATTACTGGAAAAGCAAAACATACGAATCACTTCGATATTGATTGTCATTGTGGTTATGGTGCGATCGATATCGTTAACGTGTTATATCACAAACAATTAAGTAGTATTAAACAATTAAATTTTTCCCAATTAAACGTTAATTCTGGGACCAATGAAACCAATTATTTTATACCATTAATGATTATTATTTTAATAATTGTTTTATTATTATTATATCAATGATTTTATTTTTTACAATTTTCAATTAAGAATTTAATTAGTTTATAGCTTTAATTGATATGTGAGATAAAGAAAAATTAAATCTAAATGCAAAGCATTTTTTTGATTGTAAAACAATATCACATATAAAATAATAAAAATTTTGATACACTTATATTGGCGTTTTTAAAACTTAATTTTAAACTAATTATTAGCGCCAAAATTATCATTAATCGTATATTAATTACTGTACGCATAAATTACTTTCAAAGTCTATGAATAGTGATAACAAATACAATCATTCGAATCTCGACTTATCAATGAATAGAAACTATTTTTAATATCGTTTAAAATAATATTTATAACTTTAATCAAAATAGCACTTTTTGTAAAAATTCAATATTAAATAATCGGATATTTAATACTAATTCACAAGTTATTAATTATAATTCGCTATACAATAGTAACAAATTTTTTTAACAAATGCAGACAAAAAATACTTTTAATTTCATATACAGTATAAATTTTTTGATAATCATTATTAAACAATATTTGGCATTAAACACACACGTATAGCGCATAACGCGATAACAGTACAGTTTGAACATTGATTTGGATTTGATGTTTGAATTCGAGTCACAAATCACTAATAACACAGTTATTCATAGTCATCGTCGTCCACATAATCATTGTCTTCGATATCATAATCATAATCAACGTGTTCTGCCAGATCTCCCAAATCCAGTTCATCCAAATGGTGGTCATGAGCGTCAAACCACTGTTCATCGCCGTCATTACCATCTTCTTCGGGATCAGTTCTATTTGAATCGTTGGAATCGATGTCGAACTCCAAAACTTCAATTCCCCTATCAATCGGTTCGTCGTCATCAGAGAAGATGTTATAATCGCCATCAATGCCATACATTTCTTCAAAATCGCGATTTTCCTCAATATCGTTGTCGACATCGAAACCGTCGTGCGTTGAACTGACAGAACCGATCGAATCCGTATCGGAATCAGTGTCTTCATCGAGAGAGTTGTGCTCGAGATCCGAATCAGAGTCATATTCGTCCCATTCGTGCGCAAAATCGTCATCAATAATATCAAACAAATCGCGTTCATCGTCGCTGTAATCATGATTTCGCTGCGAATCGCGAGTCGAATACGGGTTATTGGGGACAACGATGCGACACACGGGACACGTGTTATGCGTTGACAGCCAAGGAATTATGCAATCGTTATGGAATAAGTGTTCGCAATTCAAATTGAGAACAGTTTCGCCCACAAGAAACTCTTCCATACAAATATAGCATTGCTTACACTCAATCATGTGGTTTTCATTAATTAATAGCGAACTCATAGTTCCAATTTCAGTGTCCGACTGCTCATCAGAAGAGCTTATGGGAGCGTTTGACACTACAAACTCATTGCGATTATTGCTGTCAATTAACTCAAGAAAACCTAATTCACAATTTGGACAAATTAAGTGATCGATTGTGGAGTTAACGTCACGATTACATTTGTGACAATAATAACGCGTATTTCGCACTAATATCGACATTTGTCTCACAAATTATAAAATACTTTTTGATTACAGATAATATTAATAAATAAATGGCAAAACAGGTATTTAAAAATAAGTAAAACAATGGTAGAAAATGTGATCAATTGGAGTAAAAAAGAAACACGATATCACATACAATGCGAATTTAAAACGTGACGAAATAACACAACGTTTGTATCGTACAGTTAACGCTACATATATATAAACATCGATAATTTTCTATTCAATTTGAATGATCAAACATCACAATTATGGACCATTTAATGATTGAAAAAAGTTTAAAAATTCAATTTCATTACATTATATTTCAGATTTTTAAAATTTATCGGTTTTGCTTAAAAATTACAAGAATATTTTTGAAATTATCGTTAATTGCTATTATTTTTAGAACCAATAAAAAAGAAAATAAGATTACGTTAACTATAAAAGTAAAATTACTGTAGAAAAGGAAGTTTGAGTTACAAATTTCAACCTTTTCATCATACTATCGATCATGAGTAGTGTTGTTCTCAAAGAAAAATAAAAAATTCATAAAAGCAAAAGTAAAATATAAATTAAGGAAATCGCGGTAAAAGCATATCAAAATTCTTCAGAGAAACAACTGTAATCACAAGTATGTCTTACATCGCTATCAAACATAAAATTATAAAAAGAAAATTTCCAAGAACTTACCATATAATTCAAAACAATTCATTAAAACAAATAAAAATGATTTTTTAACCCATAAACCGTAACATTAACCTAATTGTTTAATTTTATTAATTTTTTATAATGAATTAATCAATTTAAATAATATCACGTTAACACTTACCAAATTAACTTAATTTATAAAATGTTGAATTATAAATACTAACTGTTAGTAATTAAGTTAATTAATAAAATTCAAAATATGGTGTAATTTATTTAATCAATAAGTGTTGTGTAATATACTAAAATATAATAGCAAGATATTGCAGATACAAATAAATTGAATAATTTGATTAAACAAAAAAAATCTCATACGAGAAAGTTTTATATATTAACTATAAATAGATGTTAGCCATCTTGACCAAAATCACTTGACCATGCTTTTAATTTTTTCATGTCAGCATCGTTAACAGTGGGCTTAGAATTAGCGAGAGATAACAGCATATCACTCATCGAAACAATAGGTTCTAACAATTTATCTCCGGGAACGTCAATCCAAGACATTTCAATCGCTCCTTTATCTCCAGGCGAACACGGAGTTAACAGATCACTAAGAATCGTATTTGGATCAGAGCGTGACGGACCGCGAACCTGAATATTTAACAATTTATTTATTTTTAAAATTGGAAATTCTATTAACGTTAAGAATGATAGAGAACTAACTTTTCTAAAATGTGTAGCGTTTTGGACTTTCCTTACGGGTTGCATCAATGCATCGCGAACTAAAACCGAAATATCAGCGCCAGAAAAACCTTCGGTTTTTTTCGCGAGAACTCTATAATCTTCATCAGTCAGTGAATTAGGAGTGTCTCCAATTGTCATTTTAAAGATGATGGCTCTGGCGTGAGCCTCAGGCAATGGAATATATATGCGTTTCTCAAATCGTCGTCGAATAGCGGCGTCGAGAACCCAAGGAATATTAGTTGCGCCCAAAACCAATATATTTTCATTGTCGTTACCAACGCCTAAAAACAAACATTTTAATTGAAAATCACGTATGATTTGATGCTAAAGCAAATGAAACCGAACCTTGCATTTGAACGAGAAATTCCGTTTTAATACGTCTGGCAGATTCAGATTCATTGTCGGAACGCGTACTACAAAGCGAATCGATTTCATCGATAAAGATAATACTTGGTCGATGCTGTCGCGCCATTTCGAACAAATTTTTAACCAATTTTTCGCTCTCTCCCAACCATTTCGACACCAAATTAGATGATGAAACAGAGAAAAATGTCGAATTGTTCGCTTCGGTGGCCACAGCTTTAGCTAAATAAGACTTTCCAGTTCCTGGCGGTCCGAAAAGCAAAATGCCTTTCCATGGCTTTCGATTACCAGTAAATAAATGTGGAAACTTTATGGGTAATATAACCGCCTCTTTGAGCGCTTCCTTCGCTCCTTCAAGACCTGCCACATCAGACCATTGAACGTTTGGCTTTTCCATAACAATAGCGCCTTCCAATTGATTCATTAACTTTTTCTTATCTTTATCCTCTTCATCGCTGTCATCATTATTATCCTTATTATTAGCCGAATCTCCAGCTTTAACTGGTTTCGGTTTACTCGGTTTCTTATTTTTAACGTAAGCTTTTAATTTCTCCGCTCTTTCCAAGTACTGAACGCATTTCGCTCTAATGCTCTCTTTTGCGCGTTCAGACTGTGCCTCATCTACAATATCATAATTATTAAGTAATTAAATAATACAATTCAAGTTAAATAATTGGCAAACAAACAAACATTTAATGGCGTGAAGAAAGTATTCGACTGCGTGTTCGTAGAGTCGCAACGCTTCCTCGTAGTTCTTCGCCTTATCTTCTTCTGTGGCTCGCGTTACCAAATCTATCGCTTTCTTTAATTATCAATTAATAATGCGTTAATGAAACATATGACATATAACTGCATTATTATTACCTGAAGAGTACCACCAGTTGTCATATTTACAAACTTATTTAATTAACTCTATTTTTTATAATTATGATATAAAATAATGATTAGTTGAAAATATTGTTTTAAAACTTAACGCCGTATTAATAATTCATTAATAATAATGAGTGAAATAATGGGTATCCTATGAACTAAAACAATGATATCATATATTTATGGGTTGTTGTCATTGATTACATGGATGTGAGTCAACGCATAAGGGATTTGCGAAACGCATTCAGAGAAAAATCATCGCATATTAAATCTCAATAATTCACTGCGTTTGACGTTTTATCGCTACTGTTTACATATCCATAAAGTACATGTACAAGTGTCGTATTTAAACTTTAAATTTTAAAGTTTCAAAAAGTTTAAATACCACACATTTCGTAAAATATTTAAATCTTCTAGATTTAGTGGCAAAAAAAGATTTTAAAATAGTTTAAATTCGGAAAACTAGATATGTATATAAAATTTCATTAAAATTTTGTAATAATATGCTTAACAAAACAGTTATAATTCATAGATTAATAGATTACACTAATTTTAATTTAAAACTGAAGAAATCACAAATATTATATAAGTTTTTTATCTGAGTTTGCTTAAAAGCAGATATGGATTTTAAATTCGTAAACTCTTTATATTTATTAAGTGATTTTTCTATTTCTTTATATTTATTAAGGGAAATTTTGAAATTTTAATTATATTAACCTACTGTAATAATAAAAGTTTTTAAATTTGTTGATAATAGTAAATAAAGTCTATAAAAAAACTCTTACATTGTTTAAAATTAAAAAAAAGTAAATGTTGAAAACAATATTTTTATAGCACCTGTCATTATTGGTAAAATATTATATAATACCGAAATTCAGTAGAATCTGCCACAAATGTCTAATTATATAAAATAATAACGACATAGAGTGTCATATGCCGCAAATATCTAATAACATCAAATAATAACAAAATATAACGAGTTACAAAAACTAACTAAAAACTAAACTGTAAAGTCAGATATTATGACCGAATCGATCTTGTGTAACATTAATAACGGGAATTTAATATACATTATTATAGATTGACAAAAATACTGTCAAACGTTAATTCCAGATATATATCTTCAGGGTACCGGTACATTAAGGCTTTGAAAAAAGTGAATTAACGAATGTTTTAAAATGTAATCATTTCAATTAAAATAAAACTAAACGGTTCTATTAGACCCCAAAAAAGTTAAGTTTAAATAAACGAATAAAACGAGTTTTTAAAAATTTAACGATTTTAATTTGATAAATTTTTATAAAAAATAATTAATTTGCTTATAACCTCAAGTAATATCCATATTTGAATTGTTTTTTGGGCTATGCCTTAGTTAATAAAAAAGTCTGAATTTTGTTTCATTTCTTGCAAAAAATTCTATTGTAAAGCAAAAAACCATTGTTATAAATATTAAAATATAATTTAGTGACAAAAATTTTGTGAATAATAACTATTTTTATAATTAAGCTTAAAATTTAATTAAATGATTTTCAACTCTTTTATAAACGATTTAATACCCATAATCGGGAATCTGTTAAATACTCTAATATAAAAAACCTAAAACAAGTAAACCGGTTAACTTGGTTTTTATTTTTAACTTAACTTATAAGAAACTGTTTAATTCTTAAATTTGACTTTAAAATTTTAAAAGATTGAAGTTTAAAATGTGAAGATCTTAGTAGTAATTTACGCTTTCGGTAAATAAAAAATCTCAAGAAACATGAAATAAATCCTCCATATGTCCATGTTTTTTTTAAATGTCCGAGTCTTTCAGGTCTTTCGCAAACTGGACTTCAATGATTGATTAAGGACCCGGACTTCAATAGATTTATGGGACCAGGACTCACACTCGGACCTAAGAATACATAGGAATTCATTTTATGCCTTATAAAACTGTTAATATGCTGTATAATACCAATAACCATGTTTTTTATTTCTAATGAATAATAAAACACTAAAAATTGTGTTGTAAAATATTTGTTAAATAAAGTTTTAGTACTGTCCTTACTGTCCTAATTCGCTGCTCCCATCGAACGTTACAACTATCGATTCCTTGTTTTTTATTATAACCAAAATTAAATACCCATAAAAAATAAACAAACAATACGTTATACACTCACTCTTATCTTCGGAAATATTTTGTCGCTAAATTTTTCATTCATTCATTTAATTAATTTTAGGGTTAGATTATCCGTGAGGGTTGCGAGGGTAAACCCAGAAGAATTCCCTTCCATGCAATACGATCTTCAGCAGAAAATGTAATATCAGGCCAGCTTCGAAGGTTCACCCTTTCACAGACTTTAAGACATTGATCCTTCCATCTCATGCTGAGTTTTTTCCTCAGTCTTTTGCTTATTGGACAGGAGAATATTTACTTGAACTTATTCACCTGTCAATGGAGTACAATAAACATGTATAATGCAATGAAAAGGTTTATGGGAAATCACAAGGACATCCATTTTTGAATTTATTTGAGGCTGTTTTCATTGAGGCTTATTCACACTGTGAGCTAAATTTGTCTAGTGCCAGTTGCAGGTCAGAAATTGAAGAAAATATTGCTAGATTATCTGCGAATAGTAGATAGCTTATATAAACGTCCATAATTCTGACACAATCTTAACCAAGACTGCGTTTTGTGATCCAGTCCATGTATATTATGAACAAAAGACGATATGATAAAGATCTATTACTCTCGAAATAGATAGAGACGATAGCACTATAAGGTGTTTATCAACTCCATATTCTTCGATAATTTTCCACAGCAAATTTCTGTTTAATCAGTAGTACGCTTTTTCAAGATTTACAAAAGCAATATAGAGAGACAAATCATACAATTAAGCTTTTGCGATAATTTATTGAAGAATAAATAGCTGGTTTGTTGTTATGCGTCCTATACGAAATCCACACTGTTCATCATGTATTTTAAGGTCAACAGCTTCAAAAAGCCTACTTTGAAATATCTTTGAATAGGTCTTACCAAGAAGGGTTAGGAGGAAGATAAAAAGGTTATTGGAGCATCCTTATGTTCCCCTTTCTTAAATAATAAGACTACCATATATGTCGGACAACCATAAGGTACATTCACTGTTATACAAGCAATTCTGAACACCCGAATTAACCAATAACCACCTTCATCACCAAGAGACTTAAGCATTTCGTGTCTGAATTTATCCACAGCTTTTAGTGGTTTCAGTTACTTTAAACCCTCTGTTACCTCTGCTAAATAAGGGCTAATTTATTCTCCTGTAAGTAACTCTGGAATTAAAATCTCTTTATCTTTGATCAAGACATTTCCGTGATTATTGAATGACTTTACGGCATTCGGTTTTTCCATTTCTAAGTCTATCGATAGATTGCCAGAATACTTTAGTTGCTTTTTTGAAGTCGTTTTCCAATGCCACTCTAAAGCCTTCCTACGACTGAGCTTTTGCATCTTTCTTCGCATTGGCTTATATGCGTTGAGAATTAAGGTTTTCATTTTTCAGCCAAGTTTTGAATGCTAACGTTTTCTTATTAACATGTGTTTTCATTTCATGGGACCACCAAAGGGTACTACGCTTATTAAGCATATACCTAATGGGTTTTAAACCGCATACTTCTAATACACTACTAGTAAGACTAATCTTAAACATGTTCCACTCAGTTTCTGCATCAGACTCAATGTGTTGAATTTGGGAGAACTTTTGTTTAAATATTATCTGAGTTGTTGTTGTCAACGATCTCTTACGTCAACTTTTCTCACTTAATCCTAAATGTTTTACTGAAATTATATTTAGATAGAATAGATTTGTTTGAGAACCGAAGCTTGTAAACAATTAATTAGTGATCAGTTGACAGTAGAGATAGAAATTGTAAAAAATATTTGCTCCAATTCCAACCAACTCCATTAAGAGTTCGCACCAACTCCACAACAATTCCAACAAAAAATTATAAAACTGACTCAAACTCCAGTCCAACTCCACTCAAAATTTAATTTTGTACTCCAACTCCAATTAGCTCCTAAAGAGTCTCATTCCAACTCGATTACAACTCGATTCCAACTCAATAACTAATTTTTTGCTTGTGTATTAGTAAACGTGTAAAACATTATTATAATAAACAATCGCTCAATGATGTGGAAAAATGTAAGTGAAAAATAAAAATTTACATACCACAGCTAACTTCTTCATCCAACTCCATACCAACTCTAATAAAAATATTGATGACTCCAACCAACTCCAACCATTAATATTTAAAACTTACTCCAACTCCACTCCATTTCCAATTAAATTTGAAAATTGTACTCCAACTCCACTAATTTTAAGCCTATTTTCTCAACTCCAATCCCATTCCAATGG
>JAQGAW010001176.1:0-21067 GCA_034698025.1 Phthiracarus crinitus | reverse complement strand
ATATATAATTTGAAATTATTGTTAAAAAGTTTTTAAACTGTAAACTTTGAAAACATTAAAGTCTATTACCAAAACTCGGATTATCCCCCAGTGGGGCAAAAACTCGGTTTATACCCCATAGTAACTGACCAATTTTCTGATTTTACTCAAATTAGCCATATCCCCCAGTGGGGGATAATGCGGGGGAAAACGGTACCTATATATATTTTATGCTAAATTTATAAAATTTTTATATGACTCCAAATTTGATTGTAATATCATTGAATTTTGTGCTTAAATTTACCATTTTATTGTATTTTGATTTTAAAATAATACGAATTTTTATAATCTTAATATCTATTAACTTTAACTTTGGCTAAAATTTGTGATTGTTTTCGATATAAATTATCGATTTGTGCCTTAGTTTATATGGAAAACAACTAAAATCGCACATTTATTATATACTCGTTCTACCTGACCGTATTACCTGACCTTTAACCCCATGGGGCTATAACTCAGACTCTACGAGGGGTAGTGTTATATCTCAAGCTTATCCCCCATCGCAACAGTAGTTTTTGAAGTCGAATTAACCCCATGGGGAAATAACTAAGAATATAACTGAAAACAACTTTAAAAGAATATAAACTGTAAACACGATGATTTCTATTATCGAGACTTAGTTGTTACCCCACTGGGGCTATATCTCGAGCTTATCCCCCATAGTAACGGCCAGTTTTCATAAATCATCGCGTTTGAGTTTTTACTCCAATGGGGTTAAAGGTCAGGTAATATGGGTAAACTGATAACGTTTGAAATTTAATATAATTTTAAATAATAATAAATTTAATAAACTGTATTCGAACATAAAAATCAATAAAAAAAACTTACAATTGTTGTCCGTCGATAGTAAGTAGACAACTCTTAGTGCTTAAACTTTTTGAAAATGTTTAATCAGAGGGCGGATATTTGGTTAAATCCCAAATAACCCCAAAATCACTCTATTTTTCAAAATTGCGTTACAACCACTAAATATTCAAAAAGTGCCTTTAATTAACCAAATTTAAAAGTTTTAGAAATTTTTAATTGAAAAATACGTGTAGAAAACGAATAAAACAAAAATTATTTTGAATTTTTACTTTTTCTTATATTAACAAAAGTTTCAACTAAATATTATTAAGGATTTTAAATTGAAGTCCAACTCTGAATATACTATTTAGAATAATAGTATATATTATTGGATCAGTAAATTCAAGTAATGTTCTTAATATTATATCCTTAAAATAATCATATTCTTGATAAAAATAATGAGATACACTAAATTAAAAATTATATTAATTTTTTCTTATTTAAATAATCACCAAATTTTAAAATGTTTGTTCCCAAATAACCGCCAAATTCCTCGATTTGTTTTAACCTAATATCCGCACTCTGGATATAATACATTTTTAGACTCAAAAACTTCTATCTTTATCTTACAATTTTAAATTAACAAGATTGTGATTTTGATTAATTTGCGCTAAATTCAGACAGTTCAAGCTCATGCTCAAAATTAATTAGCATATTGTCATCATAATGTCAATGTATATGTAAATGAGAGTTTACAGGGTATGCGTAAAATAAACGTGAACACTTTTAGTCTAGTGTTTTTTATATAAAATACATATGAATAATTATAAATAGCATATCAAATAAAAGCTTATTATCAACTCTTTAAGGAAAAATGGTTTTTATAATTTTTTTTATAAAATATTTTTAATATTTTTAATTTTTTCCATATACACCCAAATTTTTAATTTTTACTATGTATTTTTTGATATTTTAGGTTAATAATTAAGTGTGTTTTTTATATTTTTTCAAGAAAAATTTAATTTACTTGTAGCTACCTTAAACTATTAATTAAATATTTTAGATAAATGAGATTAACTCAAAGTTGATTTTAAAATTTCTTAAAAGTACTCTCAATAACAATAAAATTAAAGTTAGGTAGGATTCAATAATTTTAGTTAAAAATAATTATAATCACATAAAATACACAAACCTTTCCAAACAAGATATCTCGCAGAACCATAAGAACTATTCAATTTATTTCACTGTATAATTTTAAAAAAACAAAATATATTTAATTTTAAATTTTTTAAAAATTTTCGAATTTCATAATTTTTTAAAAATAATACTTAATATTTAAATAAATTTATTATAATTAATATACGTTCATATTAAAAAAAATATTGAGCAATTTTTTATCTGACGACAGATATATGGATTTGGGATTTCTGTCCGTCCGTCCGTCCGTCGACAGGTCACGTGACCAGCATTTATTTATATTAAAGTGTATCGATTTTATTTCAAATGTTTGCGTTGTATGGCAGAGATAACGTTCAAAACGGATCCCAAAAATATGGACTATGAGGTGGAATACGGAGCCACTCCTAACTTTAAAGCGTTGAAATTGGCTGAACTGCAGGCCAAACACAAAGAAGAGGAAGAAAAGCTTAATCCTATGAAACTTCATAAACCGGTAAAAATTATGTATTAAATAATTGCGTTAATATTAATGAAAACTTTATTTGTGAAAACGATTTATAGATGTCCGAGTCTTTCGGGTCTTTGCCAAAGACTGACCTGGACTCCCATGCATTATTTAGGACTTGGACTTATATAGATTTGTGGGACTCGGACTCATACTTATTTATTTATATTTATTACTATCACGAGAGCATGCATTAAAATATAACCTTTACTTATTCACTATAAAATTTTTACTTATCATCTAAAATATTAATTTTTTGTGTTAAGGTTAAGACTAACTTATATCTGCATGTTATCATAAAATCGGGAGTTTATTGGAGTTGGCTGAAAATGGCTGAAATTCATTATCAATGGCTGAAAATTCAAAAAAGTTCTATGAAAACTTAAAATAATAAACAAAGGTATAATATAACACAAAATTTTTTTTAACATGAGATTCAACAAATATTTTCGACATATGAACTCATATTTATTAGTTTGTTGTATCAAACATTATAAAATTATAATTTTTATAATTATAATTAATTACTTAAAATGTATATGAACAACAATATTAAACAATTCTAAAATATTTTAAATTAATATAATAACTTTTATAATTTTCTGGAATGTTAAAATTAGCACAAAATTAATAATAATACTAATATTGGTTCAATATATGTAAACAAATGTAAATAACACATGCACTAACTGTGTAAGAATTTTAGTCCCGTCTAGTCATGTCTCGAAAATACTTTGTGTTTATTAATCGTTTTATCTTAATTTGAATTAAAGAATAATTTATATCAATTTTCTGCTGAAATAAAAAAAATGTATTCATTAAATACAAATCAAATATAAAGTTTGTTTAATAGTTAAAAAAAGATCAAAATAAGCCATTTATAGATCTTCACACATTAATTCGATCGATTATCGGTTATCAGGTTTTAGGGAAATTATGAGCACTTTAAAATTATTTTAAATATAAAAGCGGTTAACACTTCGTGAAGTAAAATATTTTGATATTTTTTGAGTTACATTGTATAAAATCTTACTAAGAAAGTTGACATTTATTTTTAACTAACTTTTTGTTCAAAAAGTCGTGCGTTTGCTTTTGATTATACCCGTATGTATGCCAGTACGTGCGCAGTTTATATTAATAAAATTATTTTCACAATTTTCTTATATTAATAAATGAATGTCACTGTGGAAGTTATCGTAGCCATGGGTTTAAAATTTATTATTTTTATTGAGCTATCTATGAATTTGTCATTCTTGTTATTCACAAACAGTGAATTTTCTAACTATACGTGTAATTCAAACACTGAATAAATAGCTAATGCATTGCAAATATTGATTTAATATTATTAATATGAAAGAGTTCTATCATTTTAGAAATATTTTTTTCATAAAAACTTTTTACAAATTTAAATATCTTTGTTATAGTTTTCGTATAAAGTGTGTCAACTATTATCATTTAGATGATAGAGTGATGGCGTTATGTTAGTGTTGAAGCAATAGCTAAAATTCAGCTTTTTTAGATTTTTAGAACTGCAAAAAATCAGCTCAGCTCACAAAAGTTCAGTTAAGTTCAGATCAGTCTTCAACCTCAGTGTATATCTAGCCGTTTGAGTTGTACTGATTTGCCATTCCCTGTTGCATTGTGGTAAGTAATCCGAACCAAACCACATTTTTAAAATTGAATTCAGACAAAACCAAACCTTAAACCAATGTTTAAACTCTTATGAACCTAATAATTTGCATGTTTAATATTAAAAAATTTATTCTTATTGTAATTGCCTAAGAAGTAATTTTTATGAGCTAAATGTAGCGTAAAATAATAAAAATTATTGTATAGCATACTCAAAACAAAAGATTTTTTAATTTCTGAATGTAAATTTTTATAATAAAGTACATTTATAGCCTGAAGAGAAAGAACGATTTACATACAAAACAAGTATGGATTCAAAGAGAAAAAGAAAATTAATACAAATATTAATATATCGCTTATGTAAATATATTGAAACTAAATTTAGTCTTAAGCAGGTTGTGATTGAGATTTTATTTAGATCTGTGTCGATGAAGTGCTTTGCACAATAAAGAGTGTTTCGGTTATACTTTCGCACATATAAATTATATATATTAAACTAAAAGCTGTGGCGTTTATGCTTAGGCGTCATGTCTGGTTGCACCCCCCTCATTCATTTCCCATAAATTGACTTTTTTGTCGAAATGTATCATTATTAAGATCACTAAAGCGGCGCATTGTGTTTTTTCAGTTACTTTATGTGTTAATAGTAAAAGCGCATTCATGGATATCATAATATTGGATACATTGAAACAAAACAAAAGTTAATTCATGAAAGGGAAATGAATGGAGCAATGCATCAGACATTACGCCTCAGCATAAACGCTACAACTTTGATTAAACAGAAATGTCAGGTTTGTTTTTTTTGCTAATTTTAAAATTTTAAATAAATAATTTTTATTATTGGTTTGGTTACTCATTGATATTTCAGTTAAAAGGTTTAATGTTTTGACAACATTGTGCAATTGATGGCATTGTGCAAGATTCTAACCAAAACACAGAAAATAATTCAGGCACTTTTTAAAATAAATATGTATACTTGTATATAATTTATATTGTATTTCTACAGAAAATCGTGTTCTTACCGATGAAAAAGTTATAATTTTGATATTCCTTAATTTTTTATAAGTAGATAATGAATAAATAAATAATTTAATTTTTTACACGAAAATCAATATTTATTCCATCAAATGTTCAATAGAAATAGCATTAAACAAATCACAATAACTGGACAAATATTTACAAACTTCTTGAATGCCCTGTAGTCTAACTCACATACAAAGACAACTCATTCCATTTATTTACTTATCAATTCTAAATCGGAAATATAAAATGATAATAATAAAAATAATAATGGAAAAATCATAATAATTTTGTTGGCATTAAGAATATAAAATTACTCGATTAGTTCATGGAAAATGATAATAAACATATAGCGCATACACAACATGATTATAATATAATAAAAATGCAATTTTCTATATTATTCTTGGAAATTCTAAATCGTATTTCGTGTTATCCACGAAAAAATAATTGGTATTTTATTTATAGAAACAAATATAAACAAAGTGCATCCGATTAAGTTCTACGGGGCATCAAAACATGATGGAAACGAAAGATTGAGTGAACAAAAAATATTAAAGTTAAACTTCAAATCTGCATTTGACAATATAGTACAGTCGAGTTAAGGAATATGAGAGATATTCTCTGTTCAAGTATTCTCTCTCTCTCTCTCTCTCTCTCTCTCTCTCTCTCTCTCTCTCTCTCTCTCTCTCTCTGCCATCAGCGCAGCATCACTTGCATCCCTAATCAGAATTCGACGCATTCTATTACATTAGAGTTCAGATACTTTTTTCTAATAGATTCGCATTCACTTTCGTGGTCTAACCATAGTTTCTATTTTTCTCTCTAATACTTAGTGTGCGTGTGTGCATCAAGTGATACTAATTTATTTGATTTCAAGTGAGTCTTTAAGTAAAAAAAGAAGAAGAAGAGCATAACAAGAACAAAAATGTCTTCGACCGCATCGTCAACGGAGAGACCAAGATTTCGTTCGTCAACAATTGGTTCCATACAGACTTTGACACGAGCTCTGCGTGAATCACTTCGTATGCGAAAACTTCGCAAACAGAAGCGTCGCATTAATGATGCCAATCAACAAATGAGACGAAGAAGTAAATCAGTTGGCGCTGCATATATCGATGATGAGATTAGCGAAGTATTTTCATTTATATATGCATTTTATTTAGTTTTTATAAAGGTGTTCATGGTTTTGGATAATCCAATGGTTTTTTAATGGATTGGTTTGAATTAAAATTTGAAAATTTTTATGGTTTTTGATGGTTTGAGTTTTAACTAAAAACCAATGGACAAATCAAATGAAACCATTGGTTTTTTTTGGTTTTTATGTTGAAAAAATCACTTAAACCATAACAAACGATATACAGTATTACAAAATCGCACTTTTTTTTATGTAAAAATCATAGACTAACTAGATTTTTTTAAAACCAAAAATAGAATTTTTTTAATTATAAACTGGATAATATTGACAAAATATAAAAAGTATTCAAAATGAAATCACTCACTGAAAAATAAAAAATTGTAATAACTCTCATATTTTTATGGTCTGTTGGTTTTATATGGTTTGGCTTGATTCGGTTTTGCTTTAAATTTTACTTTTGGTGGTTTGGTTTTGATTGAAAAGTGAAAGCTATGGTTTGGATTGGTTTCTCTAAAATCAAACCATGAACACCTATATCTTCAATATCTTCATTAAAATCAATTCGCTTAATGTATTCAAGAATTATTTGTTAGGAAAAAATTAGTTATTTAGAATAGTTAATTCCATTAAGTAATTTTTTACAAATCATTTTAAAAAGTTATTTACTAACTGCAAGTATATTTTTAAAAAGCATATACTTTTGAAATGGAAGTTTTATAATTTTCTTCTCAATCGATCGCAAAGCAAAATACTTATTTTTTTGAATTAATATTATTTAATGTCAAAGGCGTTTGAATTAAATTTTTTAAAAATAAAAAATATTCTTAAATCTTGTTTAAAGTTAATGAGTTACTATCAGAGTTTAAAAAGCTTTTTTGCACATAACCTAATTTAAACTTTTTCGTACACCCACTGAAGTTTTGAACGAATTAAACTCAGTTTGAACCAAAAATAAGATTTAATCGACTACTTTTCACAAAATCGACAATAACAGCAATTGACGCTAAATTAACTTCATTTCAAAAACAATTATAAGGTAATGAAAAATAAAAGTCTTGAAAGATGTCTTAAATTAGACAACAGTTTATTATGTCTAGTTTATTATTATGTCGGAAACCTTTGACTTTTAAAGAGTGTACAATGAAGCGAATTTTTGTTTACAATATTTGTTAGATGTTTTTGAACACTTATCATTTTGGCAAATATATAACAAGGAAATAAGCTTATTATCTTGAGTTTGTGATTTGAACCATAATATCTCAATCGATTTTCAATTACAAAATTATTTTTATTAGTGTATGAATTAATCAAAATGAAATTTTAAACATTTTTACGTTATCGTAGTTTTTATATAAAGTTCTTATTAGGTTGAGCTTACAAATCTTTAGCTCACAAATTGTCACAATAAGGTAAAGAAATACCTATATTATAGTAATCTAATTGAACTTTTGGTCTTAGCTTGAGCTTCTTTCCATTTTAACTATTTCGTAATATTCATAAACACAAACAAGTTTAAATAAAGTATGGTAATTAGTATCTTAACTATTTAATTAAAATTCAATTAATTTTAAGATAACGTGGTATATAATTTTTAATTAATTTAATCGTTAACAGAATTTTAACGTTGAAGAGAAAAGTTACTAATTATAATAGTGATGCACAACGCTCGAGCTGCGCGTGTAAAGCGTAGAATTAAAATATTTTATAAAAATTTTATATAAATTCAATTAAATACTGTATCTATTTGCTTCATAGATTATTAATTGCAGCACAAATGTAGTTTAATAAATTTATTTTTAAGTCATTAAATAATTTTATAATGTTGAACACTTTTATTACGACTCATTAGTAAAAATAAATCTGCAATTAATACAACATAATTATTTTCATATAGATTTTATATAAAATTACGCTCAAAGCTCGAGCGTTCTCATTTTACCGATCAAGAGCGCGAGCGCCGAGCGAATGCAACCGATGGTAATTTGCACATTACAATACAAAATCAACACTAGTTTACCATATGATACATACGGTACATAAACTCTTTTTCGGGATAAACTTGAAAATATGCTTCACAATTGCGATGAGTTTAACCTTTAAACTACAGAAAAGAACATCATTTCTTGAGTTATCCATCAATTTAGAGGTTTTGGATGCTGTATACCACTGCTTTGAAGTATTCTCCCTAACAGTTTGACATTTTATTGAAATATGCTATTACTGTAAATAAATAAAGTAGTGAAGCTTATGTAACGAGTTTTTACACTCCGGTACACATCGTATTCCCATAAAAATTCTATGATACAGTTTTCTATGATACGCATCTCAGTATAAATATTTAATATTTTTTATACAAAAGTATCCAACGGTGATGTGGCATGAAATTTGCACCATTATTCCATAATTTATTCATTTATTTTTAGAAAAACTTGTTGGAACTTTTAATATTTAAATATTAGACATTTTCCATTTGTTAGTCCGTAAATGTATAGACAGAAAGTATTTAAGTATTTTTTTATTAGATCTATGTCTAAAATCTCAACTTATATTAATATGGATTTATTTAAAACTCTAATTCCGTGCCTCTCTCTCTCTCTAACACCGCTAAATTTAGTTCCTGTTCACCCAAATCTCAAATCATAGTCAAAAAACAAAATCAAATGAAATTCTTTTAATATCCACAAATCCACAAACTCTCATCAGGCGTTCTAATAAACGTAATGTATAGCGAGTATAGGTTTATTGAATCGATTCGCTAAACAAAAATAATATTCACTTATTCCCCGGTGTGTCCAACATAAGCCATCGGCTGATATTATAACTCGAGACTATTTATTTTGGGCTATACTACCAAAGTATTAGAATTGATTTGATCTAATTTCGTGCGCAAGTTATTCCGTTCAATTTTTTTCCGCCTTAAGAAAATCTTGTTTCATTTTGAAGCGCATTATCGGACACATGTCTAGCACTTTATTCTTTTTTCTGTCGTTAATGTCTTACTCGAGATTTGTCCGATAAAGATTTATTATATATTAAATGCCAGGTAAAAATAGATGTGTTTCAGAAATTACTTTATTATTTATATAAATATCGATAACAAAAAAATGATATAATATTTGTCAACATTAATCGATAAAAACAGTTTATTTACCCACGGTTTTAATTCTCGGTATAAACATATCTATTAGTTTGTAAAGTTTAACCACAATGCAAGTCATTCCTTGTTTTTAACCAATTTTGAAATCTCAGTTAAGAAATACAGAATCTATTTTAGGCGAGCATAATGTTAATTAACAAAAGTAACTTTAGTTGCTTTAAATGAAATAAGATGAGAGAAAAGATTAAATTTAGTCTAATAAAAAATTTATAATTATTCTAGAAAATCTGGTGAACAAAATAATAAATTATTAATTGCAATAAAAGTAATTCAATTTATTGGTATGTTTACAGTTAAATGATTTAACGTTAACTGTATTTATAAGGAGACACCCGTATATCTTATTTTAAGTACTGTAACAGCAGTTTCCATTATAGTTTACAAAAAATGCAATATAACTAACAAACAGATTCTCTTTTTATTTTAAATTTTTTATAATATGTGATGTGGAAGATAAGAATAAGGAATATATCACTCTGTAAACAGATCATAAAAAGAAAAGTTACAAAAGCTACAAAATTGCTTAACACTATATTTATTTAAAATTGAAATAAATTTTTGCTAAAAGGATATTAAAAGTTATTTATAAAGAAAGATAAGCAATAGAATTGTTTAGAAAAGTGTTTTTGGTTTTTTAAAAATCATTTAAGAAACGTATTGATTAATATGCAAAATACATATAATATTACTTAACGTTAGAACCATTTTAATAACGAGTGAACGAACGCGTGTTTACCTTCTCTACTAATGGCTAACGAATAGAGTAAACTTTGACATTAACTCCTAAGATGTTTTCGATTCAGAGTTATTTGTGTTCAGAATTCTATCGAAGCTGACTCGACATCAACAGAAAACTTGTGAAATTTTTTATACAATATTTCAATACAAATAAAACAAAATATTAACAATAAAACATAAACTATTAATGTTATTATTAATGTAAAGTTTACCAATTTTTTGCTTCATTGAATTATTTTAAAAATCTTTTATACGTTTTCACAGTTTTAAAGGTGGATTACAATAAGTATACAAAACGTAATTTTCAATGTAAATTCAACACAGAATTAGCATAACACTAGACCGAACTGAAATAAATACTTTATATTCCATTGTATTTACTGGATTGAAAGAACTTTATGTTTAAAGACAGCCTTTTCTAATTTGCATTATTTGTGTTCATTTACTCATTTCAAAACAGTGAACGGATATGGATATAAGGATATGTCTAAATTTTATCGACAACGTGACACCACTTTTTCTATTCATCATCATATATATTCACGTTTTCAATAATACAGCGTAATTCGACAAACTTTATATAACATTTAGAAAACTGTCGTTAAAACTTTTCTAAAACATTATTTGATAGTTCATAAACTGATTTATTTTAAAACAAAATCTACTTCTAAGGAGTCATTATAAAAAGTAACTCTACGTATATACAAAAATTTCCAAAAAATGCAAATTTGAATTTTTAGTCAAATACTTTCAAATAGAAGGTATCTTCGATAAGAGCAAATAAATCCTTATTTTATCTTAAATTGAAAATATTATTACTTACTCAAATTTTTGCTTCATTCTATAAATAATTTTGTTTTTCAAATTACATTAATTCTTTTCATTTCTATTCTAAACCACAATTATTAATTTCCTTTTTATGCATAATTGAATTTTTACTACAGGTTTGCTAATAGAATATCTAATTTATTCATTTTTTCAAATTTTGTAGATAATATTTCTAAAAATGTAGTTGCAATTACATTGATTACTGAATCATGCAAAAAATAATTTTGGTGATATTTTTAGAATATTACTATAAATCTTTACTCACTATCGTTCAATTTTAAGAAAGATCTTAAAACATTTATTTTAACTTTGTTTAACTTTACGTTTATTTTCATAAATTTAAAGACTTTAATACGACTAATCAAATTCAAATTAATTATGCAAAATACTCTATTAATTATATTTCTTGAAAAATGTAAATGATATAAATTCTATGGTTCTAGAAATAAATAAATAATGATTTAATACTAAGACAAATAGCTATCATTAAAATTGTGTATATTAGCTAAACAAAAATAATTTAAAGTACCGTAAAAATAGATGTTTTGTGACATTTCAATCTTTCATCTTTACTTATAACCAAAGGGTAAATTATTCTTTGAGAAAATTGACAGTGATTCTGTGAAAAATCTTGGGTTAATTTTAAAATTTTATTTGAGAATAATTGAAAAATTCTTTAATAATTCTTTTAGCACTTTTAACTTTTTCATAAATCTATGAAAATTCTTTGAATTAAAATACTGTAATTTTCTAAAACGATTTCATAAAAATTAGCAGTGATACATTGTATTGGTGAAAATTACTTTTAAAATGGTAACTATAATAAGATAATAAACAATAAAAATTTAATTGCAGAATTCTTTGAAATTCTTAGAAAATTTTAGAAAATTAGCTATTTTTCTCAAAGAATAATTCTTTGAAAATGATAAAATTATTTGACTTTCTTTGACCAAAGAATATTTTACCTCTTGCTTATAACGTAATGGATTAACGTTAAAGAGTAATAGAAAGTTATAATTTATATTTAGATCAAATAATTTTGTTTTGTTTTAAAGAAATTATACTTTTATCAACAGACAAAAAAGCATGAATAGATTAACGAAGTCATCAAACCCATAAGCATTCTTTTTTTTTGTAGAAAGAGAGCTAAATATTTACAGACTGCTTCTATAAATATTTAGATATATTGCTAAATCGAAAAATTCATTTATAGAATAACATTAATTAACTCGATTTTCTTACTAATGTTGCCAAACGAATAATTAACAGATTAAATTGTGAATAAGCATCACTGATGACATTTATACCATACTCTTAAATCACTAAACTCATTGCAACTGTTGTTAACTATTGTAAGAGTATTTATTTTAAGGCATCGATCGATATTTTTATTTTTTGTTCAAAATGTTTAAGCGAAAGCGAGTAAATCCACAAAAACGCAATGTAAACACTTGTCGCTCCAGAATTTAAATAACTAATTTTTATATTTGTTTAACGGATTTTTAAAAATAAAATTGAGAATTAAAGTTAGGAAAGAGTGGATTAAGTTGTTGTATGCGAGAAGTTAACATAATAGCAGTTTGATTAGAGTGTTCCATATCGTTATTTATGTTAATTCTGAGAAAAAAATACAAAATAATTAAAAAATTATTAAATAAAGTAAAACATAAATATTATCAGACAGTTGATTAATTTTTCAAACATTTAAAAAATTTGTCTTAAGTTTTACATCCCTTCGACATTAACGAGTGATAACTTTCCAAATTAAACCCTTTGTTAAATGAGTGACACCGTAATGTGTTTAACGATTTTTTATTTTTTTTGTCATTATAAAAGTTAAAGCAAATAATAACTTGTGATAATATTATTTAATAAATTAGTAAAGTAATTAAAGAAATAAATCATATTTAATTTTCTTTTTTGGAAAGTATAAACATTTAATAAAAACTATCATCTAATTAAAGATATGTAAGATAAATAATATTAAACTATAATTTAAGTTTGTCGCACAAGTTTTACTTTTTGCTTTCTCTAAATTAATGATTAAGTTTTACTTTTATTTAGTGCTTGTGCAGCATTTATTTGAAACAATGTAAACCTGTATACCTTATATAAATGCAGTTAATTATTTTATCAGAAATAGAAGTTAATTAAATGCTTGCTAACAATTTTTAGTGAAATTATGTAAAACTAGTGAAAAATAAAAAGTAAAACCTGATTATTTTTCCGTAATCAATAGGACAGACGCAACTCACTAGAGATTTATTAAAAATAATTGCACGAAATAATATATCTTTCATAATTATTTCGTAATTATTTATAATTAATAACATTAATTTTGGAGTTTATCGTCGATTATTAATAATTAATACTAATTAAAACATTGATTTAAAATTAAAAACTTTGGCATTTCTATCTTAAACAAATAAAATTACAGTAACATAAGTGGCACTAAATAATACCTCTTATTTATCGCATTTATCTTTATAATGGTTAGTAAAGTTTCGAATAGTGTAGTTTTGATGGATAAATACTGTATTTTCTTTAATAAAAGTCTTAAAAGCTAAGTAAACAATATTTACTTAACAGTAACAAAAATCTTGGAGAATAATAAATGAATTCAATTAAAAATATAAATAAAATCATATAACGGTAAGTGTTTCTTATATGATTTGGATCATAATAGATTTAAAAAAGCAAAAAACTTGGAATTTTTCATATAAAAATTATAAATTAATTAAAAATATATTGATTTAAAAAACTGATCATAAATCTTGATACGCAGATAGGAATGAGCGCAGTTGTGGCCAGTGATATCGGGCCGATGGCTAACGTGACCGCCACTGACATTCTCAAACATACGGGACCACTCAGTAGAAAACAATCGAAATCTGCGGACGAAGTAGAGTTGGAGAAAATAAAGAAAGCGTTAGACAAAGACGAAAAGGGAAAGAATAAGTTGGCAGTGAATTCTGGTAATTGTAAATCGAGGAGACGTTCGAAAGATGATCACGATTTGCCGAAAATCGTTTCAGATAATGAACCGCACGCTTTGAATACCGAACAGAAAGGGTTTCGGAAACGATTTGGCCGTTTGTTTGGTTCGTTGCGCTCAAAATCAGTGCAGGCTCACAGTCACCTGCAACCAGAAACACCATCAACTTCGCCAACAACATCGCCGTCGAGCGATAAAGATGGCACAACTGATAGTAATAATGCGGACCACGACAACAAAAATTGTGATTAATTTTATTGGTTTTTGGGAAACATATCAATGATATCCGTGTGTTTTTTGCGTTACTATTGAGAGTAACGCGGAAAGTATTGTCAGATAAATTTTTAAATGGATAACTGATCCATATATATGATAGAAAACATATTTTAAAATATATTTAAACGTCATAAATATATATATACGGTTCATATAATATTTATCAAACAGTGTTACATTTAAAGAGAGTATACGAGAATTTGAACTGAAAATTGTAAATATTTTATTGCTTTTTCGCTGGTCGTTCTGTTCCCGACTATTGTTATAAATTAACTATTTTGTGATTAATTGTTTTTATGATGATTCATGTAAAATTGATACAAAATATACGAATATATATTCAATTTAATATTTAACTTAAACCCAGTCAATTGAAAAAGTCGTGAATATATAAATGGCATTAACCAGTACTTAAACTTAAACGCATTCAAATCAAAATCAAAACTTTCGTAAATTTAAATATATTCGTACCCAACGTAAGTCATAATGATTATTGAATTTTGATTGTATTAATTTATAAAACATACTAAATTGTAAATAATTAAAATATATTAAGCCATATGAGTATAATTGTTGCGTAATAACCATCGCTCAATATTTACCATTTATTGTACAGTATTGTATTGAAAACGAATTGAATTTTAATCTTAAGAATCCTAACCTAACCTATTATAATCGTAAGATGAATGATAAATCAATAATTATTACCAAATCATATTTAACGTGTAAATTATAATTAAATTATAACTATAACGATATACAGTATTATATTTTTAAAATAAAAATTTTGGATTTCAAAAGAAAAATATGTTAATTTATCGTTGAAATCAGATGAGGTTTTGATTGCCGTTACTTTTAAATTTATTCGTTTTTATTGATAATCACAATGATTAAGAATCCTATCATTCAATTTTAAAGTGGAAAAAGCAATTATTATTTTATATGCAAATAATTTTCTTATTTATCTGATTTTTCTAGCAAACTATATAAAGGATTATTAATTAAAAAGTATTTATTATTAAAAATAAGAGATTATTTAAAAGCTCAACTTTTTTCGATTCGTTAATTAGATTCGCTATTTTTTAACTGTTCACTAATTTAATAGTTTGCGATAAACTTTAAATCGTAAATAATTAAACATAAGAATAAAATATAATTTTATAACAAAGAAATAATATTAACGATTATATCAATGTGAGACTATAGACATTTTATCCTTTCTTTAAGCAATCCATAAACTAATAATGACTATAAAAAACATAGTTTTCTTGTAAGATAAATGAATCAATTTCATAGGTAAGCTCGTACAGTGCTTTGTCTCTAATATGGTCAAAATAATTCTACTTCAGAGGAAAAAGTTTTGCTTTTTTATGAAGACCTTCATAACCATAATAATATCAATTAATTTGATTATTTCTAGTGAAGAGTATTTCCTTTAAGCGATAATGAGTAAACTAATTTAACTGATAAGTATGAATCGCTCATATATTTTCTATTATCATCTAAAAACGCATTTATAAAGATTTCTCAAAAATAGATTAAAAACAAATAATATTTAACTATGAAAATGCACGCAAATTTAAGTCACGCATACATTAAAATCAAATAATCAAATAATAGAATTAATATGAAAATATTAAGAAAATATAAAATATTCATAAATCATGATTTCTACTGATTGCTGATTAATAAAAAATTATATGAATACATCACGCATTGTGAAATTAGTGAGAATTTCATACCTGAGTTAATATTGAAATTTTATTTAAATTATTGTAAAGAGATGTCTGATTATCAGTTTAACTTCAGCTACTTTTTCATTTATTCGTTTTTTCAACGCATTTGTGTTATTAAAATACGCCGAAATGAGTGTTAAACTATATCCATTAATTTTCGGTTTCGCTATTTTATTATTTATCAGTTTTGCCGAATGTAAGTATTAAAAATCAAATAAACTTTGATAACGATTAAATGGAAACATTTTTTACAACATTTATTGATGATTTAAGCTCGCAATATATTTGAACGACAAGACGAAGAACCAGAAATAGAGTTCGCCACAAGACCTCCAGGAGTCAGGCGTACAGTTGGGGATCAATTCAGGGATTGGGCAAAGATTGTTTCAAATTTTTTTACCGGTAATATTATCGAAAAATAATTATATCTCATTTGCAAAAAAATGAATATTTGTTTCATTCGTAATAACTTTATAATTATTGCTTTTAGATGGTAAATGGGGTGAAGGAGGTCCACAAGATTTGGCTAAATTTATTGGCAATACAGTGCGCAAAGTCATTAATTTACTAATGAATGAAGATTCATAACATCTAATATTTTAAAGAATTTAGTTTTGAATAATAACATAATTAACAATTAGTAAATGCTTTCAGTAATTGAAAAATTTTTATCTAAACGAGTAAAACTGAATAATATGTATTGCACTATACTTTATAATAAAATTTAGTTTAACTATTGATTTACACTTTGAAAAAGATAATACGTGTCACGAGTGTACGACCAATTATTTTAAATTTCGAACTTACAAGTACAACAAATGACAACAAACGCTAAAAAATATCTTAAAATATTACCACTAAATTATTCAAATAGTTTTCTATAATTTTTTATTATAAAACCGTTTCATCGACACAACTATAATACGATTGAACCTTTTTAGCGTCGATTTCTTGCATGATTAATGACGCAAAATTATTGTCCATTTGTAATAATTGCTGTTTTCTCACATTAATATTTTGCTCGCTTTCGTCATTCAAAATCGGTTTAATACCAGATCGAATGCAATTATCGTCAAATTTTGCTAACTTTACGAGATTTGTTTGTTCGCCTGTTTTTCAATCAAAAAATGTTTAACTTTAAAATCTTATCGCTTTTACAAAAGATTTAACATTAAGATAAAGTTTTAATTTTTTACCGCATTCTTCCGGTATAACGTATGATAATCGGGTTCTAATTAAGGGTTCATAAAACTCATAAATAGTAATCGTTCCATCAAATGGTTTTTCGATAGATATTAGTTGAGTGATGGACACGTTAAAGCAAAAACTGGTCGAAGACGGAAGTGATTCGACATAAAGTTTTAAAGTGTCCTCAAAATACTCGTAATTCGCAATTAAATTACTAGTGTTGCGCACCATATCGATAATATCGGGAATATATGGCTCATAACCGGACACGAGATCAATGCTAACAATGGTCAGTCTAGAAATTGCTGACAACGCGTATCGCAAACAAATCGTGAGAATCACTTGAGGACAGTCACCATCAGAAGTTAAGTTTGGTTTTCGATCCGCTTTTACAGTTGCATCGTATGCCGATAGTTCAGTATCGGACGGTTTAGAAATGTGATAATTGATTGAAACCTACGGAGAAATGACAACAGTAATTTGAAATCACTTTAAAAAATTGAATCTATACCTGAGTCTCGTAACAACCAGTTCCTAACGAGCGAACAGTTACGAGTGCAGGCATTATAGGGAATAGCTTTTTCTGTTCCATATATCGCATGCTTTCGTTCAGATAAAAACTGTACGGAAAAGAATTGGCGGTCATTTTCAACTTCACAGCCAATTCGTTAGAGCTTTTGGTTTGCACGGAAAACTTTTGCAAAGCTCTCAATGCAATCATAGTGTCGAACGTGGAATGAAAGCCTCCATCACTATTCTGCTGCGAAACTATCCATTTGACAACACTAGTAATCGTGTCGCGACTCATTTCGGTGTTATCGTCGAGCGCTGTTAACACGAAATAAGACGCGGTCAGAATATTGGTCGAAGCAAATGTCCAATTAGTGTCCGCAGTTTTTTCTGACCAATAGATAAAGTCATCTATTGATATATTGGGGTAAATTAATATAAAATAATTCGATTTTTTTAGTTTTGAACATTTTTCACTCACTATTATTGATACAAGTGGTCGCCGATAGTGATAATAGTTTAGATAAATATTTTTTGCACATTTCATACTGTTTACTCAACGCATATGTGTACGATATAACCGAAAGCTCGAAAGCGGTTGGATTGTTAGCGGTATCGTAACAATGCATTGCACGGGAAATAACTTCGTTCGAAAAAAATAACCCGATATTGATTTTAATCTGCAATAATGCGTTCACTATGATTGCTGTTAAACCTACGCTTCCCGATGATGGCTGCTGAGCGTTTGGATCTCCATTCATGTCTGATATAATCAAATAATATTACAATGTATATTCAAATATTTATTAACACCATTAATAAAAGATTAAAATATCAAAATTATTAAACTTGAATAAATTCAGATATAATACGTAAATTACCCAATAGTGTCATCGCTGCTGTTGCCCAGCATCCAGTTTCTGCATTTTGTTGATTAATTAGATAATTAATAGCAGACTTTAGTATAATTTTATCCACAAATATGTGCTTCGATGACAACGATAGCGCAACAACAGTTAACGCAGTTAATTGAAACGAATCCTTTAAATGACTGGAATCGCGAGGAAATGTGGTAAAAGCGCCTCTTATTGTACGAAAACCGATAAGTCTTTGATACGAATTTTTCAAAGATTGCTGAAGTTTCGATTCAATTTCTGGCTTAATTACTGTTATATTATTTACGAGCGTTTGATCGCGATATTCTAGTATAAGCGTGTATTTAATAGTCTTTAATAGATTACTTTCGCACGAGGTTTGAGGAATATTTGGCAGCAGTGGTCGAAATGGATGAGTAACTACTTTCGCGAACACATCGCCCCAAACACTAAACGAACCAATTATCGATTTTTTAAGAATTTGCTTTTTATTGATATTAATTATTAAATTATGCCCATTTTTAAAGTTTGTCCGATTTCCTAAATAATTAAACATAATTTTTTTAAAAAAAGAATATTTTTATTAAAAAAAAGAAAGTAAAATTGATTTTACCGCATATGAGTGCAGACCTAACAAACTCTTCCCTAAAGCCTCCGGTCTTGATTAAAATCGTTTCGTTAACGATATCACTGCCGATTATTGGCTCAATAATTCTTTCGAGACAAATGTCGTTATAAGTGTTCACAATCGATGCGTTGGCCAATACATTAATCACACCAATTCGATGCGATCGTATTTTAATAGTTACTGTTGTCGGCTCTGACCGGCAAACGCATATAAATTTTGGCAGTGTATCGAGTATTTCAATAAAACTTGATAATTCAGGAACGATTGTAAGCGAAACCTAATGTTTAAAGATTAGCGCATAAGAAAAAATCGTAAATTATTTAATTGAATAAAATGTCTATAAACGGCACATACCGGCGCGCAATTTTTGTGGTAATTATGTATAGTATATTTAAGATGTGCCACCTCTTCACGATTTATTGCTTTAGGATATATGGCGGTCAAAAATATTGGCTGCGAAGCTATTACACGCACGGGTGACGACAACCCAAACCCAGTTTGTGGGTCAACACAAACTGCGTCTACAATCCAATTAGCGATCGCATCCGGAACTTTATATTTCACTTGAATCAAACCCGAATCACTTGAGAGAAATTGAAATTAAAATCATTAACAAATAAAATTTGAACGAAAACTAAATGAATGCTTACTTTGTCGAAACGAGATCAAACAACCAGCTGAGGTGATGCTCATTCTTGGCTAATATGTCCAAAAATGGGTCGCCTAACGAACTATTACCTAAATTTGATAAATAATCTGGTCTTCGCGGTGATCCGACATAAATGGGTGAATATGACTCCACAGTAACGTTTCGATTGGTTAGTACTGACTCGTCAGACCATTCAAAAAAATTTTGGTACGATTGCTGTTTAGTTCTCATCTCTACTTCTAATCCATTACAACCAATAGGATTGCCATTTTTGTCGATTTCAGTCAAAACACATGGTCTGGTAGCGATTTCGATATTATCTGCCATATAAACTGAACCAAACTCGGAGATCGCGTCGCGCATATCATACGCGTTCGGATCCGGTTCTTGAAGATTCGGCGGCCAATTGATCCACCTTTTCCTCCTGTTGTGTACGTTAGGTCTGGCCAACTCGTGAAACAGTAACTCAACACATGTCTCTCCCTTATCGCACGGAACTCGAAGTTTGTTTAAGTCCTTCAGTATTTGTCCGATACCTTCAATTCGCGATTGAATGTCAAACTTTTTGTTGGTTTGCGTGAAATAAATTGATTCGTCGAAAGCGGTTATACCGCACAAAGAGTTTGGTGGAGCGGACAGTGTCATCAACAGTTCATCGCGCGGTTTAACCACATTTTCTTTGAATGATAACTGAATTTCGTTGTGAAAGCAAGGCTTAACGCTGAACACTTGTGTGTCACCAACCAGTTCTCCATCGATACGCAAATAGTATACCATTATTGAACAACTAGGGTATCGAAGACCGCGATGATTCGTGGTCTTAACTTTGAGAGTGTCTGTACCGATGTATTGCAATATATCGATAAATACACCTTTTCTATAATTAGTATGACTTAAATATACGAATGATTGATCCACTTTCTCCGCTATATTTTCTTCAACCTGTTTTCATAGTAAATTTAGTATTATTATAATCTAATTACCGGTACTTAATATCATCACTAAATTATTTTAAAATTGGGATTTCAGAAAATAATTAATTATATTATGCTATTATACTAATTAGTAGGGCTTTGAAAATCGTTCGAAAAAAGGTGCAAAATCGTTCATTATTCGTTTACAAAAAATTGAAAAATCGTTCAAAATAATCGTTCAGAAAATACCATAAAATCGTTCATTAATCGGTTAAAA